>CAUYLG010031086.1:0-57254 GCA_963573385.1 Cacajao melanocephalus | reverse complement strand
CCCAGCTACTCGGGAGGCTGAGGAATGAGAATAACTTATAACTAAAAGTTTGCATTGTGCTTTTATCACGCCACTGAACTCCTGCCTGGGCTACAGAGCAAGACTCCGTCTCAAAAAAAAAAAAAAAAAAAAAAAAAAAAGACAATCCACAGAATGGGAGAAAATATTTGCAAACTATTCATCTGACAAGGGATTAATAATTGGAATTATAAGGAGCTCAAATAAGTCTAATTATAAGGAGCTCAAATAAGTCTACTGGAAAAAATCTAATAATCCAATTAAAAATGAGCAAAATATTTGAATAGACATTTCTCAAAAGAGGACATATGAATGGCAAACAGGCACATGTAAAGGTGCTCAACATTACTGATCATCAGAGAAATGCAGATCAAAACTACAATGTGGTATCATCTCAGCCCAGTTAAAATGGTTTTCATCCAAAAGACAGGCAATATACAAATGCTGGCAAGGATACGGAGAAAATGGAAGCCTCGTACACTGTTGGTGGGAATGTAAATTAGTACAACCACTATGGAGAACAGTTTGGAGGTTCCTCAAATCACTAAAAATAGAGCTACCATATGATCCAGCAATCCCACTGCTGGGTATATACCCAAAAGAAAGAAAATCAGTGTATCAGAGATAACTGCATTCCCATATTTGTTGTACCACTATTCACAACAGCCAGAATTTGGAAGCAACCTAAGTGTCCATCACAGATGAATGGAAAAAGAAAATGTGGTACTCAAACACAATGAAGTACTATTCAGCCACACAAAAAGAATGAGAACCTGTCATTTACAATAATATGGATGAAACTACAGGTTATAATGTTAAGTGAAATATGCTAGGCACAAAAAGACAAATATCACATGTTCTCACTTAGTTGTGAGATGTATAAATCAAAATAGACTGGGAAGAGTAGTACGGGGTCAGAGGGAGGTGGGGATGATTAATGAGTATAAAAAAATAGTTAAAGAATGAATAATACCTAGCATCTGATAGAACAGGACGACTATAGTCAAAATAATTTAGTTGTACATTTTTTTTTGAGGTGGGGTACTGCCCTGTTACCCAGGCTGGAGAGCAGCAGTGCAATCTTGGCTCACTGCAACCTCTGCCTCCCAGGCTCAAGTGATCCCCCCAACTCAGCTTCCCAGGTAGCTGGGACCACAGGTGTGCGCCACCATTCCCAGCTAATTTTCCGTAGAGATGGGGTTTCACATGTTGTCCAGACTGGTCTTGAACTCCTGGATTCACACAATCTGCCTTCCTCGGCCTCCCAAAGTGCTAGGATTATAGGTGTGAGCCACCAAGCCCAGCCTATACATTTTTAAATAACTAAAAGAATATGACTGGATTGTTTGTAATACAAAGGATAAATTTCTTGAGATGATGGATACCCCATTTTCCATGATGTCATTATTATGCATTACATGACTATATCAAAATAACTCACGCATCCCATAAATATGTACACCTTCTATGTACCCACAAATAAAAAATTTTAATCAAAAAGGAAGATAACAGATGTATAGACGTTGCAATTTTCCCCCAAGCTCTCACTTAAGAGTACAGTTAGCTGAAGGGAAAAGATTCCCAAAGGGTTTCAAATTAGAAAACTATGCTGCCAGGCGAGGTGGCTCACGTCTGTAATCCCAGCACTTTGGGAGGCCGAGGCAGGCAGATCATGAGGTCAGAGATCAAGACAATCCTGGCCAACATGGTGAAATCCCATCTCTACTAAAAATACAAGAATTAGCCGGGCGTGGTGGCACGCACCTGTGGTCCCAGCTACTCCGGAGGCTGAGGCAGAAGAACCGCTTGAACCCAGGAGGCAGAGGTTGCAGTGAGCCGAGATTGTGCCACTGCACTCCAGCCTGGTGACGGAGCAAGACTCCGTCTCAAAACACAAAACAAAACAAAACATCTGTATGCTGTTCAGTATGGGACTGTGAGAATATGTGCCAACCTCATCCATTTAAGATCTAAGGAGAAGGGGGGCTGGGTCCCAGGCAGCATCAATAATTAATAAAATCAAGCCAGGTATGGTGGCATGTACCTATTGTCCCAGCTACTCAAGAGGCTGAGGCAGGAGGATCACTTGAGCCCAGGAGTTTCAGTTCAGCCTGGGCAACATAGCAAGACCCTATCACTCAAATAAAAGAATAATAATAATTGAGAAAATCTGCAGAGGGAACACAGAGCAATCTGGTCCTCTTAGACAAGCTGCTAGATCCCGTAAACATTAGTATACTGCATAAGACTTTTGGATACAAACCCACCTGCATCTCTTCTACCCAAGACAGTAGTTCATACACAAATCGGAGATTGCCTTCATCTTCAGAGGAGCTGATAGCCACAAGTTCAGCCCGAGTCATAGGCTTTCGGAACCAGGAGGTAGAAGAAGAATGGGTTGCCTTGGTTAAGGGTTCTGCTTTCAGATGAGTAGTGGTTAAAGTAGACGGTGGAACCAATTCAAGTGAAGTGAAATGGCCCTTCCGGTACAGGTTTGTACACTCCAGACGCAAGGTGACCAGCTCATCCTGCAGGCACATGACCCTGAAATGGAAGAAGAGAAAAAAGAAAGAGACTTAAGTCTATAGCATACTTTTTAAAAATAAAATCTTCCATTTGACAAAGATATGATAAAATAAAAATGAGCCAGCCTGGCCAACATGGTGAAACCCTGTCTCTACTAAAAATACAAAATTTAGCTGGGCGTGATGGCACAGGCCTGTGGTCCCAGCTACTTGGGAGGCAGGGGCTGGAGAATCATTTGAACTCAGGAGGCGAAGGTTGCAATGAGTTGAGATCACACCACTGCATCCCAGCCTGGGTAACAGAGCAAGACCCTGTCCCAAAAAATAAATAAAATAAAATAAAAATGAGATCATACAAGGAAAAGTGTTTTGAAAAAGTGTTATATGAATACAAGGTGATATTATCATCTAGTTTCAGAATTGTTTTTAAGACAAATGCCAAATTAGTGGTAATTGGAGGGAAGCTAACAATACTATTTATATAATTCCCAAATTGTATAATAATACAAATAATGGATTAGGGGTCAAAAGAAAGATTAGGGGTCCTAGTATTGGCTCTGTAAAACTAGCCATATGACTTTAGATAATTTTCATCTTCTGTGGGTCTGAGTTTTCTCCCCTATAAAAAGAATGTGATGGATCACCAATGTTTCTTTTTTTTTTTTTTGCACTCAGAAAATGATTCGGTTCCAATGCAGGGTCACCAATGTTTCTGAATCAGATGTTGTGTTGTGTCCCACCCCTGCATGTCCTTCTAAAATATATGGAAATGGGCCAGATATGGTGGTTGGTTCACACCTGTAATCCCAGTACTTTGGGAGGCTGAGGCAGGAGGATCACTTGAGCCCAGGAGATTGAGATCAGCCCAGGCAACGTGGTGAAACCTCATCTCTACTAAAAATACAAAAATTAGCTGGGTGTAGCAGCATGCGCTTATGGTCCCAGCTACTCAGCAGGCTGAGCTTAGAAGGATCACTTGAGCCCAAGAAGTCGAGGCTGCAGTGAGCCATGATTATGCCACTGCACACCAGCCTGGGTAATAAGTGTGAGACTCTGTCTTGAATTAATTAATTAAAATAAAATATGTGGGATGTTATAAAAGGCCACAATGATTGAAGTAATCCTACAGGTACTTAGTAGGATGGGCCTGCAATAAGGGGAAACTGTCCTCCACTAAGAGAACATTCCTGCCCAAGATACCTGTAGTATCCCCATTGAGACACTGACCTCAAAGGTCCAAGTTAAAAGATTCAGTGCCTGACTCTTGATCTACTGTTGATCCATGAGCTTCAGCAATAAGCAAGCAAGCCCTCCATTTGAGTCCCTTGTTCCTCACCTAAAAGCCAGCTCTTCTAGCTGGTAGTAATTTTCATCCCGCAGGATCTGGAGATCCACTTGCAGCTGCCTGATGAGACCTTCACAATCCTGAATATACATGATGACATCTGACTCACATTGTACCGGTTGTCCTGATTCCAGGTGAGCAGCATCCTGAGACAGGAAGAGAGAATAACAGTAGGAAAACTTCCATTGTCCCCACTCACCAGGACAGAGGGAGCCAAGGAGCCTACTGCAATTCCAAAAAAAAGGGAAGTAATACATCTGGATTCCTCAATTGCTAACTTCAGCCATTAGAGCAGAGGGTGAGAAGCAAAAAACATGTGACATAAGATATGCGACAAAACAGTCAAGAGACTTACAGCCTGCAGTGTATTCTTAGCTAGTGTCAGTTTTTCTTCACAGTTCAAAGCACCATTCTGGATTTTGTTTGCAATCTGTAGCAGCAATTCCAGCCTAAAATAAGACAAAACCGTAATCATGTGCAACGTTCACAGCAGCTCAATAAATAATGTCAGACCATTCTCAGGATCTGGACCTACCTCTCCACAGCTGGCCGAAGTGATTTCTCTCGTTCCAGCATCTCTATGATGAGCTTTCCCCACTCTTCCTCCACATCATTGGGATGATAACCTTGAGGCAGTTTAATTCGGCCAAATTCAATCCACACCTGAAACAGATACTCTTTCAGTCCAAAAACACAGCCATGCCCTCTTGTCACAGTTTTGATTTATTCTTTACACATCATTTTTTGCTTCTTTACCCAGCCATTCAGCAGTTTTTCCTATTGTCTAAGATGGAAAAACAGTCAAATATGTATCAGGTTCTTCACCCTTGAGGTGAAGAGCAAAAAGTCACCTCTAGAATGTAGAGGTGACTACAGTCCCTAGGACTACCTACTCTAAGTCCTTCCAATCCTTCTACACTTTCTATAATCCTTCTTTCCCCTATAATTTTTATTCTGGCAAGGTTAAATTCTCATCTTTACAACTTCAAATTCTTTAGAAATCAAATTCTGAATAGAAGTCTTTTCCACCCTAGGAAAAGATTTAGCTTCCCTCTGAGAAGCAGAAAAATTCGTCCACAAAACTAAAGATTTCTGAATAACTATAGGTCATTTTTCAATAAGCCCTTTAAAAAATGGAGATGCCTTGAACCAATTAGTGTGGGTAAGCTCAGAAGAAGAAAAGAAAAAAACAAAAACAAAAACAGAGATGGCCAGGCGTGATGGCTCACGTCTGTAATCCCAACAGTTTGGGAGGCTAAGAAGGGCGAATCCCCTGAGGTCAGGAGTTTGAGACCAGTCTGGCCAACATGGTGAAACCCAGTCTCTACTTTAAAAAAAAAAAAAAAAAGTAGCCGGGCATGGTGGTGGGCACCTGTAATCCCAGCTACTCAGGAGGCTGAGGCAGGAGAATTGCTTGAACCCAGGAGGCGGAGCTTTGCAGTGAGCCAAGAGGCGCCACTATACTCCAGCCTGGGTGATAAAAACAAACTCCATCTCAAAAAATAAAATAAAATAAAATAAAAAGTAGGGAAGGCAGACACTACCCCTTTACCACACAATTTTAAGACCAGCCTGAGAGTGGTGCTATTATTTGTCACCAGGAGAGTACTGCTATTAATGCAGTTTGGGAAGAGAATACAAGGAATCTATAATTAAGAAGCAACAACCGTACAGACCAGCAAACCCCAAGCCTCAGCAAAGGATAAGCTCTCTTACCTCTAGTAATTTATATAATTCCTCAATTCTTCCTTTTTCTCTCTCCTTGGCCAGAATTTCTGTTTCTTTGAAGTGTATGTATTGGTTATAAAGTGCCTATAAAATTAATATTTGGTGAATGAATGGACACAAACTATAGGACCTAATTTTTCATACCACCTCACCCAGAAGCCAGCAATGATAAGCTCCAAGACTTACTCCCTAGAAAGATTTTACAAAAACAATTTAAGTCCCTGACTTTACCTTTAGTTCAACGGGGTTTTGGGGAAAAGATTTATCTGACATCAGTATTGTATGCTGTTTGATCCAGGGAATCAGGGAGTCCACTCGGCTTTGGTATTCTTGCCACCTGGAGTCCACTTCCTATTGCCAGAATGTAAATATCACACACCTGATTAGCAATATCCACAGCAAGCACAAAAGAAAGTAGCTCAGGCCACTCCAAACTATATAAAACCCTTTTCCTCTGATTGCCTAGATGGTGCTCAGTTTAATGCTCACAGTACCAGTTTCAAAGCTCCTCAAGGGCTCTCAGGATGGGATTGAATTTCCTGACACTAAAAAGGCTACAAATCAAGCTACTAAAAATATTCTGAAAAGAGCCATGATCTACCTAATCAAGCTGATATATGAGTGACTGAGAAAACACTTCCTCATCCTGAATTACAGCTGGGGATGAGAGGGACATTCTTCCAAATGGTCTATGCTAATTGTTACAAAATTAACAATATCTAGACTCATTTCCAGGGCCAAGGATAATGTCCACGTATGATAAAGATACTGGATATATAGTCTGATATATAGTGCTCTGTATACTATGAGTGCTTAAGAAAGTGTCTAAGCAATGCATTCTACTCAAATGAATCAAAGTCAGAAGGCCTTCTAGGAAAATATTCTTTTACCGTAGCACTGATCCCTTCTCCACCCTCAGGGACTTTAGGGAAGGCATCGTAAATCGAAGACACGTAAGTGATTACAGACTTTTCATCTGGAGATGGCACATCCACATCTGAGAGAGAATGGACAAAAAAATTCTTAGAACAAAGAAACTTGCCAGAAGGAGGAATACTGAATACATGTTTCTTACTTAAGTTCAGTATACTCTCTCTCACCTTCTGCATCTAGCAGGCGAGTGACTCCTAGTCTTTCTGCCACTTCGAAAGCCTGTTCCAGATTCTCTCGGTTACTTTGGATTTGCACCCTCTCCATGTCTACCAGATCGGGTCTGTAAAAGTCCAGCAAGGCACATGAAAGGCCACCATCTACACATTGTACATGAGTTCACACAAAGAAAACCTCCTAAGGGTTCCCAGAGCTGAAAAACACTGAGTGAGTTATAGAAAAGGCAGGAGGTTTTGAAGAGTACAAATTCCATTTTTAAGTATATACCAGGGGCCCAGTGCTTCCTAATGCCAAACTTAAACATACAGTTTAGGTTTGTTGAATGTCATGCGGAAAATACCATCAATTAGCACTGGAAACTGGGGCATGTTTATGACCACTAAGAACTCAATTTTTATTTTTGTCATTCAGAATTTCTATCTTCCTCACCTCACTTCAGCCATCTGCTGTTCCTAAACAACTCTAAGCAAGCCCTCATTCCATGCCTTTTGCACCTGTATTTCTTCCAGCTGGAACACTCTAACCCCAGAAGCCCGAATGACTCACTCCCTCATGGCTCTGGTCTAACATCCTCACCAAAGAGGCCATGTCTGACCACCCCATCCAAAATACTACAAACCTCTGTCACTTTCTAATCCTGCCATTGCATTTACCACTGCTTGGTGGCATATATTTATTTCCTATTCTCCCTACTGAAAAGTAAGTTCCATGACAGCAAGAACTTTTGCTATTTTCCTCACTGCTCCTTATTTCCAGTTCCTAGAAAAGCAGTTAAATAAATATTCCTTTTTCAAATGAACAAATGAATCAAAGCTTTGATTCCTGGTTGCGGAGGTGGAAATAGCATTATAACAAATTACAGACAAGAGATGAGAAGAAGCCCTGAAGGAGCACAGAAATTCCACTGTTCTTACCGATATCGGTGAATAAGTGCATTGAACATCTTCCCATCACTCCAGCAGGACGAAAAGTTGGTGCATTTGATTCCTGTGTAACCAGCTGTCACTTTCTGGGTCCACAGGAGTAGCTTCTCCTTGGCTGACATGTCCCCTGATTCTCCACTAATGTAGATGTCAGAGATCTGCCACAAGACGGGACATAGAATAATTCATAAATAAGACAAAGTCTTTTGGCCTTCTCTTCTCCATCCATTATGGCTTGTAGTAAATTGAAGATCCAAGGCTGACAGCACTTTAGAGGACTATTCCAACATATATTCACCTTCTTGGGAGTCAAAGAAATGCAAATTAAAACCATGAGAGATAATTTTTCACCTATCAAACTAGGAAATGTTTGTTTTTAATGATATTATTCAAGATTGGAGAGAATATCTAAAATTGGGTATTGTCATACACTGCCACTAGTGAGAATATAAATGGCATAACTTCTCTGGATGTCAGTTTTGAATCAAGTCTTCAAGCATACATACAACTTGATGGGAAGTCATCAGAAATATAAACAAATAATTTTATAAATGAATATTTATCAAAGAATAAACGTGACAGCAAAAAGTTATAAAAAGCTTAAATTCTAATAAGGGATTGACTGGTTATAAATTACAGCACCATTATAGCAGAATAGAATTCTTTGTAGCACTTAATAAAAAAGTTTTGCAAAGAAAATTTTAATGACATAGGACAATGATTACCAAATTTAAGAAAAAGAATATAAACAATATATAGTAATCTTGATTATTTTATTATAAAAAACATTCAAGGCCAGTGCGGTGGATCACGCCTGTAATCCTAGCACTTTGGGAGGCCGAAGTGGGTGGATCACCTGAGGTCAGGAGTTCAAGACCAGCCTGGCCATCATGGTGAAACCCCATCTTTTATTTAAAAAAAAAAAAAATACAAAATACACATTTAAATACAGTAATATATATATGTATACATGCATACACATATACCTATGTATGCAATACAGGTGCATATACTGCATGTATGTGAGAAATATAGCAAACTAATAATCATAGTTACCTCTGTGGAGTAACATTACAGGTGATTTTTATATTTTCCAAATTTTCTACATCCTGTACTTTTTTTTTTTTTTTTTTGAGACAGAGTCTTGCTCTGTTGCCCAGGCTGGAGTGCAGTCGCGCGATCTCGGCTCACTGCAACCTCCGCCTCCCGGGTTCAAGTGATTCTCTTGCCTCAGCCTTCCAAGTAGCTGGGACTACAGGCGTGTGCCATCAGGTCTGGCTAATTTTTTGTATTTTTTAGTAGAGATGGGGTTTCACCGTGTTAGACAGGATGATCTTGATCTCCTGACCTCGTGATCTACCTGCCTCGGCCTCCCAAAGTGCTGGGATTATAGGCATGCAACACCACGCCTGGCGATTCTGTACATTTTTATAATAAGAAAAAGCTACTTTAAGAAATCTCCAAAATACAGCACAAGATCTATTTTAGAGAGATTATAATGCAGATGAGGAAAAAGTGCATGTCTCTGATTGCACACACATCTTGAATTGAGTCCTGTAAAGTATAAACAATACCTACCACCTTTTCAGGGTTGCTATGATAATCAGCAAGATTACACATTAAAGCCCCTAGCCCAAACTGAGGGTTATGCTCAACAAATAAGGTTTCCTTTCTCTCTTCTGTATTTGAAGGCTGGTCTTGCTTCGATTCTTACTTGCCTAATTCCCACAAAACACATTCTGTGTCATCATCTAATTAAATGTTATTTTGGGTCAGGCACAGTGGCTCACACCTGTAATCCCAGCTCTTTGGGAGGCTGAGGCAGGCAGATCACCTGAGGTCAGGAGTTCGAAACCAGCCTGGCCGACATGGTAAAACCCCATCTCTACTAAAAATACAAAAATTAGCCAGGCGTGGTGGTGCACACCTGTAGTCCCAGCTACCTGGCTGAGGCACGAGACACTTGAACCTGGAAGGCGGAGGTTGTGGTGGGCCAAAATTGTACCACTGCACTCCAGCCTGGGTGACAGAGCAAGACTCTGTCTCAAAAAATTTTTAAAAATAAATAAATAAATGTTATTTTGCATTACTATTATTTCATTTATTTTGTATTACTATTATTTCGCATATTTAATCTTATCTCCTGTAGATTACAGGTTTCCTGAGAGGTGCTGGCACATCTTAACAAGTAGAGCAATATAAAACTGAACAGCAGCCCCTAGGTGGGAGAGCTCCTCACCACTGGACGTGTTCAAGCAGAAACTGGGATGCTGTGGACGAAGTAACTTCCAAATCTGAGACCCACTGATCATAGTCCTTTGGTGCATTGTCCATTTCACTTAGTGTTGTGCTGGTTGTATACTGGGACCTTAACATGTTTTAATTAATAATAACTTGGTTTATGAATGAAATAAAAATAAGCAAATAAAAGTATTTGGGGGAGCAGGCATGGTGGCTCACACCTGTAATCCCAACACTGTGAGAGGCCGTGGCAGGCGGATCACCTGAGGTCAAGAGTTCGAGACCAATCTGGTCAACAAAAAAATAGAAAAAATAAAAAAGTACCAAAAAATTAGCTGGGCATGGTGATGTGTGTCTGTAATTCCAGCTAATCGGGAGGCCGAGGCAAGAGAATCACTTAAACCCAGGAGGCAGAGGTTGCAGTGAGCTGAGATTGTGCCATTCCACTCCAGGTGGGGTGACAGAGCAGGACCCCATTTAAAAAAAAAAAAAAAAGTATTCTGGGATAAAGCCCACCTAGAATCCGTAGATAGGTTACTTAGCGAATTCAAAGCAGTGTGTAAACTGAAATAAGTTTAGGCTAGCATTATTTGTCTCCTCTGGAGTGGGACTATGAATGATTTCATTTTTTCT
This sequence comes from Cacajao melanocephalus, assembly GCA_963573385.1. Lineage (NCBI taxonomy): Eukaryota > Metazoa > Chordata > Mammalia > Primates > Pitheciidae > Cacajao > Cacajao melanocephalus. The sequence goes on along the minus strand of CAUYLG010031086.1, from coordinate 46,731 downwards.
TCCTATCCTTTTTTTTTTCAGACCTTAAGTAATGATCACACTTTATTTTTATAATGAAAACTATAAAAGTAATCTTTGTTAACAAGGAAAAATGTTAAGCCTTTGAATCAGACAGATATCTGTTTGAAAGAAGGCATTTACTAGAAATGTGACCTCAGGCAAACTATGTAAACCTCCTGGCCCAATTTTCACCATATTTAAAACAGGATAATAACTTTCTCAAAGGATTGTTATAAGGATTGAATGAGATGACGTAGGCAGTGCCTAGGGTACCCGTATTTCCTTCTCATAATAGTAAGACAGCACATCCAGCACAATTTTTGGTCTGGGTGTTTGGGGCAGAGAAAACACAGGCATGACAATAGAACATCCTGTTTCTTAGTATTCTCTATCAGGTGCAGTACCATGAAAGTAGTAGCTTCCCTTGTGGTCAATGCAAGGGAGAAATCAATAATAAGGCATCTCCAAGTGTCTGAATTTACAAACTCAACTCATAATAGATGAGAAATATCAGAAAACAAACAGGACCAGGAACTTCAACACTTCATTTAGAAAAAAATGAAAGCTGCAGGCTACTAAATGTTACTAAGATGTCTGAAGAAAGACTGTGAGAATAGAAGAGTATGGGAAGCTTGCATTAAGTAGAGAAAAGGGAAGCCACGAAGTACTGCCTCCATGCCCGTGAAGGTGAAATTGTGCCCTACCCAGTAGATTCAAGGGACATGGGTTCACATGCCCTTGACAGGTACATTTCTACAGAAGTAGTCAGATTATTCTACTTTGACAATGCCAACTAATAAGACCATCCTACAAATCATTCCTCCACTCACCACCTCTCTGTTCTGACTCCATGTTCACCTGACAACCTTCAGATAATTATTCGATCCCCATATAGATATTCTAAAGCAACAAAAGCACTAAGTGGCCAATTTAAATAATCACTTGGTAGTTAATAACTATTTTGTAAATTAATAAATTCACATCAATCAATCTCATGTGATCAATCTTAATAAATTGATAAATTCACATCAATCAATCTCAATCAAATGTGATCAATGTGAGTCAATTCCCTAAAACTTAAGCAACTCCAGTTCTACTTGAGCTGGCGGAGGGGCAGTAGTGGGGAGAGAGGCTATGGAACTGCAAAGCCAAGGATCCAATAACAGATCATGGTGCCCAAGATACCATCCTGTGAGCCTCTTCCTATAAACAGCTTCTTCCTAGTACCAATTCTATTTCAGTTCCCCTTAACATTTCTATCTGCCTATTTCACTGGCTAAATGCAAAACTGACATATCTCACTGCCTTCAGTGTAGCTGCTTCACATACATATTAAAGTAAAACAGGAAATAGAATTGTTCAAGTAAAAAAAGGCAGAATTTGAATAAGCAAAACAAAATCTGAGTATTTGGGTTCCTTACCCAAAAACAAAATTCCAGTTAATTAATTGATATTGTATGTTCATTACAGCCACAATCTTTCTGATAACATCTCTCATCTCTTAGTATTTCTGCATATTACACTAAAACTACTTCAATGAACAGCTTTACTTCAAATTTTAAACACAGCTATAATGAGATAGATGTTTGGATCCCTAAGGGAAAGAAAAAAAATGCCCTGTTTGGATTAGGGTCCTTCCTAGACTGTTAACTGGATGAGAAAAATGGGATTATCATCTCAACCATCTCAGTAATTAAATTTGGCTTTCATCAAGCTCTTTCTGCATACTCACACATGATATGTGTGCACAGTACTGTCCTCTGGGCTATGCAGAAGCTTCTACCTTCATCTCCCAAATGCAGAAATCCAGCTTCAGTTTCAGAGATCTTTCTCCCTCATCTGGGTTTTTTAAGCAGGAAGCCATTTGGAGAGGGGGAACAGCCTCAATATTATGCCTGAGATTATGCAAATTCCACTTGAATTTCCTTTCAACTCACACTTCCCAAAGCTTGGTTAATTGCTTCTCTGAAGTATTCCCAGAAACTTAATGTTTTCCTAATAATTCAGTAAGTATTGATTGAACAACATCTTAGCACTATGACAGGCACTGTAGAAAAGAACAAAAAAAGTCACACACCATTTATTTACTCTGTTAATATTTTATGAGCAACCATTATATTCTAGGAGTGTGCTTAAGTTCTTAATACCTCAAAATAAAAACACAGCCTCAGGCCTCAAGTTCAAGCAACTTAATCAGGGAGACAATTTATTATACAAAGAGATCAATGTTGTGAGAGGTAAGCAAGTAATCCAAACTAGCAATGCCAGGGGATTGCTCAGCAACAAGAACATCTGTTCTGAGTCTTAAAAAGTAAGTTGGTCAGGTAAAAAGGTGGAAAACAAAAAAAGAAGACATGCCTGCCCTGCAAGAACTTAGTTGAGACATGCCATAGCTGACTAACATATGATTATCCCAAATATTTTCCCAGATGACAACAGATGTGTGAAAGTAAAACAGGAGTACAAGAAGGGAAGCTCTGTGGTCCTCCTGAATATACAAACTTTTAGAAATTTATTTATACATATACACATATTTAAAATTAAGCAGTATATTTAATGCATTTAGTATTAACGTATTTTCTGCCTTTATAATTTCAAAAAATCACATTATTCAAATTTCACATGCATCTTTAACATCAATGTCTTTTCTTTCAATAAAGCTACTTTTTGAGTGAATTTTCTAGAAAATATTCTTTTTAAGATTTTAAAGTTAACAACAGCACTTTTCTGAGTCTACATTGCCTCTGTGTATTTCACTTCAAACCACAAGAATCCAGTTGCATAACCCTGGATTAGGGATTTTTTTTTCATTTATTCTATTGTGTTTATTTATGATCCCCATAAGGTATGTGTGTTTCATATGCAATGTGATTTAAAAAAATTTTTTTGATGTTAAGGCTTGTATACAGTTAATTTTCAACACTTCCAATTAGGAGATTATAACCCCAGGAACAATAACTAAAACTTTCTTAGATTTTTGGTTTCTCTCTTTCGTTTAATCAATTATGTCAGTTGATCTCTACAAAAAATGATTATTGAGTGAACTAGCAGATGATGACAAGATTTATTCATCCTTTTTCATGAACTGACTATAAGCTCCCCGGGAGCCTAATAACACTTTATAAGAAGTAAAACATAAAGACAATCTTTCTTTTCTGAAGGCTAATTTCTGGCAGAAAAAAAATCTCACCTTGTATCTATGGTAGGTCACATGAGAGTGTTAAACAAATTTAACACAAAAAAGAGCAATAATTATAGTAATATCCAATATAGAATCTCAGCAGAATGGAAAATTACTGTGGGCTGGAGTGATCAAAAAGATCTCCAGAAGTATAATTTAAACTCATCTTTGAAGGGTATTACAGAATCGACAGAAAGAAAAGAAGAATTTCAGGTAGAAACTGGATGTAAACAAAGTTTACACAAGAAACTGAGATAACGTGAAACAGAAATAGTAGTTAAGGGACTGACCTGTTAAAAAACTGGGAACCCATAGGAGAAAAGATAGATTACAAAGGTACTGGAATACCCAGCTGAGAAGTTTGGACTTTGTAAGTCTCTCAGTGGATGAGTTGTTCTGAGCAAGTAGGTACTTGATTATTCTGTCCTCAAGTTTCTAGCTGACTTTCTCCCCCACTACAGATGAAGCATCACACCTTGAAAACTTTCAAGAAGCAAATGAGGGCTGGGTGTGGTAGCTCACTCCTGTAATCCCACCACTTTGGGAGGCCTAGGCAAGAGGATCACTTGAGGCTAGGAGTTCAAAACAAGCCTGGGAAACACTGTGAGACCCTGTCTCTACAAAAAATTAAAAAATTAGCTGGGCGTGGTAGTACTCTTCTGTAGTCCCAGTTACTTGGCAAGTTGAGGTGGGAGGATTGTTATGATTGCACCACTGTTCTCCAGCCTGGGTGTCAGAGCAAGACCCTTTCTAAAAAAAAAAAAAAGCAGCAGATGAAGGCACAGTGCAGTAGTTCTACAAATGCCCAGCTAGTAGGATCTAATGGCAGCTGTATTGGTGAGGAATAGAGAGAAAGGAAGTGTTTATCACCAATATGAGAGTTAGGTAAAGGTCAGGGAGTGCTCCTTTCAGTTTTCATATTCAGAGTCCTAGAGATCTCACGAGGGAATATAATTAGAATGGAAACCCTAGGTCATAGAATATGGACATTTTTCAACTCTACAAAATATTGTCAAACTACTCTCTAAAGAACAGTACCAAATTATACTTTCACCCATGTGCCATAAGAGGTTTTCCCATCACTCTACGTCCTCGCCTACATTTGGTATTTTCAGAGTTTTATTTTCTGTCAATCTGATAGGTATAAAATGGTATCTTAGTTGGGCATGGTGGTGTGTTTGTGGTCCCAGCTATAAGAGTGAGTCCAAGAGCTCAAGGCTACAGTGCACAATGATGGTGCCTGTGAATGGCCACTGCTCTCTAGCCTGGGCAATGTAGCTGAGACCTCATCTCTTTAAAAAATATATATATATGGTATCTTGTTGTTGTTTGATCTTTATATCCTTATTAGTAAAAATGAGTCTTCTTATGTATATGAGGTATTTGGATTTCCTTTTTTTGTGAATTACTTATTCCTGGGCTTTCCCCTATTTTTCTACAAGGGTGTTTATTTTTTTCTTATTCATTTTCTTATTCTTTTAAGTAGTAATATTAACTAACATTTATTGTGATTACTTGTATTAATTCGTATTATTCTCATAACCCTACCAAGTATGTACTATTCTTCTTTTTTGTTTGTTTGTTTGTTTGTTTTTTTGTTTTTCCTTTTTGTGAAGAACAGGGTCTCGACATACCGCCCAGGCAGGTCTCAAACTCTGAGGCTCAAGCTATCCTCCTGCCTCTGCCTCCCTAAGAGCTGGGATTACAGGTGTGAGCCACAGCGCCTGGCAAGGAGATACTATTGTTATCTTCAGTTTACAAATAAGGAAATTGTGGCACAGAGAAGTTAAGTAACCTGTTCCAAATTATACTGCTAGAAGTGGTGGAACTGGGATTCGCACCCAGCCAATCTGGCTCCATGCTCTTAATCACTTCACCCATAGGATAGTAATCCCTTTTCAGCACAGTTATCCATGGAGAATTGGTTCTAGGACATCCCTTGGATACCAAAATATGCAGATACTGAAATCCACGAATGCTCAAGTCCCAGATACAAAATGGTGTAGTATTCACATACAACCTATGTACATCCTCCCAGATACTTTAAATCATCTCTAGTTTACTTATAATTCCTAATACAATGTAAATGCCAGTAAATAGTTGTTATCTTGTTTAGGGAATGATGACAAAAAAGAGTCTGTACATGTTCATTACAGATGCAATTTTTTTTTTTAGAATATTTTTCCATCCGTTATGGGTTAAATTCACAGAAATGAAACCCATAATGCAGAGAGCCAACTGTATATGCATTATATAATAATTTTACCAGTATTATTACATTTTTATTTTTATACAACTTATTTTGCCTAACTTTCCATTTTATCTTATACAATTTTATTTTTCTTAACTTTCGTATTTTATTTTTATACAATGTTTTTCTTAACTTCCTATCTGGAATGGAAATTTCCAAATACATACAAAAGGAGACAGAATAGAATAATGAGCTCCTATGTACCCATCACCCAGTTTCAACCATTATCAACTCATAGCTAATCTTTTTTCATCTACACTCCACCCACTTCACTCTTCCCTCATTATGATGAAGTAAATCTCGTATTTTTCTCTAAAAACATTTCACTATGTATCTCTAAAAGGTCTTCTTCTTTTTTTTTTTTTTTTTTTTTGAGATGGAGTCTCACTCTGTTGCCCAGGCTGGACTCAGTGGCTTGACTTTTTTTGTATTTTTGGTAGAGATTGGGGTTCACCATGATAGCCAAGATAGTCTCGATCTCCTGACCTCGTGATCCACCCACCTCAGCCTCCCAAAGTGCTGGGATTACAGGGGTGAGCCACCTCGCCCAGTCTTTCTTTCCTTTTTTTTTTTTTTTTTTTTTGAGACAGAGTCTCGCTCTATTGCCCAGGCTGGACTCAGTGGCGTGATTTCAGCTCACTGCAACCTCCGCCTCCCGGGTTCAAGCAATTCTCCCGCCTCAGCCTCCCCAATGGCTGGGACTACAGGTATACACCACCATGCCTGGCTAATTTTTGTATTTTCAGTAGAGACGGGATTTAACCATATTGGCCAGAGTGGTTTCAAACTCCTGACCTCATGATCCACCCGCCTCGGCCTCCCAAAGTGCTGGGATTGATTACAGGCATGAGCCACCATGCCCAGCTAAAGGCCTTTTTAAAAACATAACTGCAACACTATTGTTATACCTAAAAAATAATGATTCTTTAGTAACATTTTTAATTAAGTAAAATTGTTTGAAAAAGAAACAAAATCCTGACTGGTGTGGTGGCTCATGCCTGTAATCCCAGCACTTTGGGAGGCTGAGGTGGGTGGATCACAAGGTCAGGAGGTCAAGACAGCCTGGCCAAGGTGGTAAAAAGCCCGTGTTTACTAAAAAAAAAAAAAAATTAGTCTGGTGTGGTGGCGGACACCTGTAGTCCCAGCTACTCCAGAGGCTGAGGCAGGAGCATTGCTTGAACTCGGGAGGTGGAGGTTGCAGTGGGCCAAGATTGCACCACTACCCTCCAGTCTGGGCGACAGAGTGAGACTCTGTCTCAAAAAAAAAAGAAAGAAAGAAAGAAAGAAAAACAAAATCCTCTCTTAAACAAAGCTCTAACTATAACTTTACCTTCCGCATTCCCCCAGTAGTGTCATCTGGTTAATTTTGCTTTCTTCATACAGTACAAACCCAGTATTAGTAAAACAACTCTCCCTATAATTAAAAAGGACAACTGGGAGAAGGAAACCTGTAAGCTGAAAAGGCTGGGCCCAGAAGATAATACACCAACCAACCTCTTTCTTATCATTTCTAGCCCCCAGTGTTATCTGACTATTCACCTAAAATTGGAGAGACTCTAAGGGTTTGTGGCAAGTACATTGATACAGAGGAAAAATTCTTCATTAAATGAGATTTGCTAACAGCGTGGCAGGAGATTGGCAGCAGAATCCAAGATGAGGAGGGGGAAGGGATTTTCAAAAATGTTCCTTGTTCAAATAAGCCAGGTATTAATAGTATGGATATTGAAAGCAGCTGGGAATAAGGAGTCCTGAGAGAAGAAATGGGCCAGAGAAGAAGACCTTTGTTTGACATCAAAGTGCAATTGCTATTAGCCTGTTCCCATCCAGCTCCAAATCCTAGGCTACTTATCATTCTGAAAACATACTTGTCAGCTGACCCTTGTCATCTTGCTTTTGTGTTAACTATTTCTTGACAAAAGAAGTATCAACTATACTAGGTGAATAGAAAAGCAGATCATGTATATTCTATTATCTAAACTCTACACTAGCAAGAAGCAGAAACAGTTTCCATTTTTCTCTATCCTGAAAAGCAACAAAACCCACTGTGAAGTTTATATCTATCCATACCCTGGTTTCACTACCATCAACAAGCCCTGGACTAACGGACAGAAGACAGAATGTGGCTGGAACTCAAATTATTTTCTGAGGATAGTTACTACTCTGACACATTAAAAACAAAACAAGCACCAAAAAAGCAAGCAAAACCAACTCAATTGGACTGCCAGCTGTCTCCTGTTTAGACAGGAGCTGGTGTGTGAACGGGAGCAGCTGCTCTTCTGACCCGTGCCCTCCCAGTGCTCCCACTCTCAGCAGAGATGCTCTTGCCCTGCCTATCAGTTTTAGTACGTGTTGCCCTCTCTGTCTCTTTGGCTGCTACTGTCCTCAAGCCTGTGAACAGTCTGTTAGGGAGGGGAGTAGCACCATCAAGACTAGTTCCTTCAGACACTAGTGAGGGTTGCGGCCTCTTGGCCTTAAGGACTTTCATTCTGAAGAAATGGCATACTTATCCTGAGAAGTTACTTCTTATCTGTCATATAAGATGGTAAGTCTGTGGTCCTATATCACACGATGGACACAAAACCTGGAAATATGCCAGGTGTCTGAGCTGAGACTTGGTCACTTAGTTTTTCAGCCTTAGCTATATGTAAATAATATAACTGTGTCTGCAGTGAAAAGGTAGAAGGAATAGATGCAGAGGTTGGCTACCCAGAAAATGTCACATACCAATTTGACTCATCCTGAACAACAAAAGAATCACACTGCTGTCAGTACAGTCACACTACAGATCATGGTCCAAAGGTTTCTCCTACCACTCTTTTAAGACTCCTCACAAACTCATGCAGAACATTCCCTTGCCAGTATGCAGATCCAGCCCATACAAAGCTGCCATTGCTATCTATGGTCTATTACCTAGGATTTATTTTACTAGGAGTTCCTAAAACTTTACATGCCAAGTTTCTGAAAATCTCACACTCAGTTACAAGCATGTGTCCTATAGTGTTATGATGACTTAACAATTTCAATTTTAATGCCAGTTGTACTAAAGAACAATCAGTTCCACAGTTGGTTTTACCCCAACTACTCTGTAACTGTTCCAACTTTTACAAGATGAAAGTTAACTTTGACATTTAAAAAAATCTGATGAAACACAAATACTCATTGGTATGGTCAATCTGTGTCCCTACCAAATCTCATGTTGAATTGTAATCCCTAATATTGGAGGCGGGGCCTGGTAGGAGATGGCTAGATCATGAATCATGAAAGTGGATTTCTCATGAATGGTTTAGCACAATCCCCTTGGTGCTGTTCTCATGAAGGCGAGTGGGTTCTCATGACATCTGGTCATTTAAAAGTGTGTGGCACCTTCCACCCACAACCTCTTGTTCCTGCTGTAGCCAAATAACATGCCTACTGCCCCTTTGCCTTCTGCTGAGATTGTAAGTTTCCTGAAGCCTCTCAGGAAGACGAGTAGATGCCAATGTCATGCTTCCTGTACAGCCTTCAGAACCGTATGCCAAGTAAACCTCTTTGCTTTGTAAATTACCTAGTCTCAGGTGTTTTTTTCTATAGTGATGCGAGAACAGTTTAACACACTCATGCACCCCATCCCAGTAGTTTCATTGCCTTTCTTCCTACCATAACACAATTATCACACTCCCCCTCCCCACATATCCATTTTTATATGAGGCCCAAGAAACCTCTTGCCCATTCATATAATAGACATTTTTCAATGGCCACTTTTTCTTCAAACTGTTGGGAGTCTCCAAACTCTAATAACAGAGGGCACTAAGATGGGGCTGTCTGTGGGGGAAATCTATCCCTAAAGAGGAAATTTTAAGCAGAGATTAGCTTAAAATTTTTATCTTTCCTCAGCCTCCCACTGCTAGTGATAAGCAGGGCACCAGTAGGTGGATCATATCCCTGCTCTGCAAACATCAGGGCCCCTGTACAGAATCAGCAGCCCACATCTAGGCAAGGAAAGTGCCCTACCTCATCTTCTACCTCTTGCACTTTGAGGCAGAAGTCTTTAATTCTTCTGCTGCAGAGGCCAACATGCCAGTAAAAGTTCTTTAGCCATTGGTGAATTATAACTTTGATCACCTACACAATCACAGACCTACATGCCAGATGCTGTGCTACCCATGGTCTTGCTGAGTCCTTATCTCGGTGTTCAGATCTCTGAATTCTCACGTGTTCCTTGACCTTTAAAAACATTCACAGCAACAGCCATCACCACCACCACCAGCAGCACCACTACCACCCTCATCACCATCCATGCCTCAATATATTCCTCAAAATAAAAACATGTTAAAGCCCTACAAGTCCAATCACAAAACAAACTTTTCTAGCCTTAAACCTTCAAATTACCCTAACCTACCCTCCCCCCAATTTATCCCCAGATAACTCTGTGTTCCTCTCCTCTAATCCTGGAATTAGGAACCAAAGAAGGATGAGCCCTCTCCACCTATACAAATACTGAATGAGTGTTACCATCAAAAATTTCCCCAGAGATGGGATTGCATCAGCTCTAGTAAGAACATCGCTCCTACTAGATGCGGGGAAGAGCAAGTATGACAATAGCTACCTTACCCCTTCCACAATCATTCCAGAGATTCATTCCAGAGACTCAGTTAGGCCCCTCCCCATCGTCCCTTGTGCTACACTACAACTTCTTGTAGCAGGGAAGCTGGTAAACAGACCTGCCTGAGAGTAAGTACTATCTAACATTGTACCTCAAGAGAGAATTCCACCAGATAGCTCAAGCAATTATGCCACTTGGCTACCCAGAATCAAGGACTCCCCAGAGACAAGTCTTGGTTTCAAGCATCAAGGGGCAGACCTAAAATAGATTCTGCTTGCTGAGCTCCAGCAGACACTAACTCACATGGGGGTGAGTTTGAGAAACACCAACATCCTCACTGCTCACCACACTCAGCTTTAATACGTTTGAGGGCCAAGAATCCAAACAGCAGTTTGATTATCCCTTGAACATGCCCACCTACCTCTTCCAGACCCCATGATGGGGTGTGGCTTGCCTCCAGAGAAAGAGTGCCATCCTCTTCTGAGAAGGAAATAGAGCTCTTTTCAGGTTCTGTATCTTTAGGCTGGATCTCATGTATGTGCGGCCCATCACTGCCATAGCCAGAGGAGGAGGGCAAAATGCTCACAGTCACACCGCTAACGGACAAATCACTCTGAGAAGTAGGCAGTCTGGAATCCTGGGGGGGCACTCGACCCACATGGGCAGGCTCCATGCATCTTTGGCCTCCAGACTGGTCCAGGGGTGATGAAGAAGCAGAACATTCTGCAACCCAGGAACCTGTCTGAGGGGCACCTGAAATACTCTTGGTTCCTCCCTCCACACTCCAGCCCTCTGAAAATTGTTCTTGATTTCCTGTATCGGTGGGGTAGTCTGTCCTAGGCAAAGCACAGCTCCAAAACCCAAGCCGAGTATTTCCTTTCTCCACTGCAGTCTCTCCTTGCAAAGGCAGCAGCACAGCCCTGCTGCTGCAGGATGCTGTCCTCGGAAATTCCACCAGTTGGCTCACTGACTTCTCGCAGTTCCTTTCTGCTGGGTTATCAAGCAGGTGAGCAATGACAGTCATCCCCTCTTCCAAGGAATCCCAGACCCCTCCAGCAACTGAAGACTCATTCTCCAACAAAAGGTGGGCAGTCTGGACCTCCCCTTGGAATCTCTCCTTTACCTGTACTATCATCCCCTGATCGACTGTCCGTGAGTTGGGGGCTGAGTCCCCAGGCAGCAAAATATCTGGAGAGGTATGCTCTAACCCTCCCACTCTGTCCTCCTTTTGGAGACTCACTGTTAACTTCGTTAGGGTTTCAGTCACTTCAATGACTCCAGTTCCTTCCGAGGTTTCTTCCTGGTGAGATGCCTCTGGAGTAGGGATTTTCTTCCCTCTCCACTTCCTTTTGAACCGAACCCTTTTCTTAGGAGATATGGGAGCCTTCTCAGGAATAGCTATTGACTCTTTCGGCTCCTTAAAACAGCCCAGTGAATTTCCCATTTCCTTCCTCTCCTAATTTCGGCAAAAACGCAGCTAAGCCAGTCCTGGGATCCCACAGGAATCCCAACCTTGGCTTCATCGGATTCGATGCACATTTAAAAACATGCACTATGCCGGCAATCCCTCCAATTCTTTCTCCCTCCCTCCCCGCCTTTCTCTGTCTCTTCCAGCCGCTGCCGATTCAGACAGCCATCTTACAGGCTCAGAGCTGCAACAAGACAAATTCAAAGCATCTCACTGCAGTTCAGAAATCACTTGACCTAAAAGCAGACAGAAACCGGATTGGCTGCAGCTTCCTCTCTCCAAATATGAGGTAATTGGAGCACTGCCCTCAGTAACACAAACAGAAAGCAAAAAGGAGCTAGAAACCAGGGGAGGGGAGAAACTAGGGAGGGCCAGGAGGAGGAGGGAAAATGTAAGAGTAAATGGAAAAGAGAGGGAAAAAGAAGAGACGCCGTGGCAGAAGGTAACGTGGAAGAAGGAGGAGGAGAATAGTATCAAAGAGGGAAAAAGCAAACCAGCTCGGCTGGTACCAACCAGCAAGGGAAGGGAAGGGAAGGGCCACGAAGAACTAGAGCTGGTGAAGCTGTAATTATGGCTCCCAAACTACAAAATGAAATAGATTTTAAGTGTCACACCAAGATACCCAAAATAAAATATCAAGAATATATACATATCCTGAATTTTTTCAGGTCAGAAGACAATAAAATTATTTTAATCAAATTATAACCTGAAGAGACCAGAGCTGCCTTCTTATAGTTAAGAAAAGGAACACAGACTTTAAAGATCTAGCCTTCTGGAGCATTTATTTCCCTCCTTTTTCCTATAAAAGAAAAGAAAGATCTGCTAATTCTGCCAGCCAATGACACAGAAAGGAAAAATCTGGAAGTTGGTTTTGAGTACAGGAATGCTTGGTAAAAAGAATATCACTTCTAAATACGACAGACAAACAGGGTCTCTGATGAACAATATTTGACATAAATGTTCAACAGCAATTATTAATACTGTCACTGCTAATATCTAATATATTTTTTCGCACTTGCTGTGGGCCAAGCACTATGTAAAGCTATTTACATGGATTCTCTTATTTAATTCTTACAGTCACTATATGAGGTCAAAACTATTATTTTATATTTTACAGGTAAAGAAACTGAGGTTTGGCTGGGTGCAGTGGCTCACGCCTGTAATCCTAGCACTCTGTGAGGCCAAGGTGGGCAGATTCCCTGAGCTCAGAAGTTCGAGACCAGCCTGGGAAACATGGTGAAACTCGGTCTCTACTAAAATATAAAATATTAGCTGGGTGCAGTGGCGTATGCCTTTAGTCCTACCTACTTGGGAGGCTGAGGCAAGAGAACTGCTTGAATCCAGGATGCAGAGGTTCCAGTGAACCAAGATCATGTGACTGCACTCAAGCCTGGGCAACAGCATGAGACTCTGTCTCCAAAAAAGAAAAAAGAAACTGAGGTTTAAGAAAGTTGATTAATAAGGCCAGGCGCGGTAGCTCATGCCTGTAATCTCAGTACTTTGGGAGGCCAAGGCGAGCAGATCAAGAGGTTAAGAGTTCAAGCCCAGCCTGGCTAACATGGTGAAACCCTGTCTCTACTAAAGATACAAAAATTAGCCAGGCGTAGTGGTGCGCACCTATAATCCCAGCTACTCGGGAGGCTGAGACAGGAAAATTGCTTGAACCTGGGAGGCAGAGGTTGTAGTCAGCTGAGATTGCACTGCTACATTCCAGCCTGGGCAACAGGGTGAGACTCCATCTCAAAAAAAGAAAAAAAGAAAGTAGATTAATAGCCCAAGGTTACACAACTAGTAAGTGGCAAAGCCAGAACATGAACCTCTGTTAATTTTAAGACTTTTAATTTCAACCCCAACTATTCTCTTCTAACTACTGCAGGAGTGGAAGTCTGTACTCAGTTGCCAGTTGCATAAAATAAGAAGTTCCCCCACTGAATTGGCAACTAGACTGCATAGACCAAGAGCTCAAAGAGATAACACTTGTTGCCATGTGGGAGTAAGAGAAGAAGCTGCTAAAAGGAGGCTCAGGTGGTTTTTATTCCAATTGCAGTAGGGCAGGATATCTAAATTTCAGATTGTAAAAGTTATATTCAAAAATCACCTTGTGATGTCAATGAAGATTCCTCCACCCCAATTTTTTTTAGTATAGTGTTTGCTATATGGGAAAAGACTACAACCCGAAGGGCTACGAATGGGGGAAAAATTATATATGTTTCCTTCCTATTGCAGTTATTTATTCTGCACCAAAAGGATCCATGCCACACAGCAGAGCAACAGCCTGCTTGCCTCTATGCAAGCCATAAAGACTTAACACTAGTATAGCCTTAGCTACCTTTCCTGGAGACCTAAAAGAAAAGGAAAGACCACAAAAGGAAAGCAACAAGAAGCCCTAAAGTATCAGCTTTTACACAATCCTTTCTAAGACCCTACTGATGTCCTATGTGCCTCACAGCTGCAGTAGGTGTTCATCCGCTAAGCCTTATCCTTAAGGCTGACTGCAAAGCTGCAGCACCATCTTATGGCCATCACAAACTATAGCAAGAAATAAGTATATAGCATGAAAGAGAAACTCAGGCTACTGCAAATCATTTAACTAGTGGATAATCTGACATTACAATATGAAGTTTTCTAGGCAGGTACCAAGCCTTCACTCCTCCAATGAAGAAACATGGAACTATGGAAATTTTAAGCTGCACAGCCCAAGGCCTGAGCTTGAATTTTATGAATGACGTACAAGCAAACCAAAATCCTGAAACTGATCAACTCACGGGCAAGGAGACAGCTGCTTAATAGGACTACTACTACTGTAGAGTTTCTCTGAGAAGCCCAACAGAATCTAGCAAATTTAATTCTATAAGCTCATTCTTTTTTAAAAAATTTCTGCATATGTCAGACAAATCAGGCCTTTATTTCTTTCAGCTCCACAGAAAAACTGGTCTAGGAAAGGAGCAGAGATTTCAGTAAGGTGGACCTAGGTTCAACTTCCCAGCTCTGTTAACTTATAAGCTAAGTAACTTAACTAGTTTATTACATGGGTCAGTTTCCTTACTTGTAAAATGTGCATGTTACCACCTACTTAATGGGGTTGTAGACAAGGTTAATGAGATAATGTCCATAAAATACTTGGCTCAGTACTTGATCTACAGTAAATTTCTTTTCTTCCCATTTATTACTGGAGCTAAAAGTTATGAGACACCCCCAGACCCCTGGGGGGATCCTAAGATATAGTTAGTCCCTGACTTAAAATGATCCAACTTACTTCTCGACTTTCCAATAGTGGGAAATCTATATGCATTCAGTAGGAACTGTACTTCAAATACTCATACAACCATTCTGTTTTTCACTTTCAGTACAGCATTCAATAAATTACATGAGCTAGTCAATACTTCATTACCAAATAGGCTTTGTGTTACATGATTTTGGCCAAATGCTCAATAGCAAGCTAATATGTGTTCGGAGTACATTTAAGATAGGCTGAAGTATAGTTTTCAGTAGGTGTGTTAGATATATTTTCAACTAAGTTAACTCTGATTACAAGAACTTACCCCTAGACTTTTTTTCATCTAACCTGGTCTCTTAACATAAGGCCTGCTTGCCTTCTGGGAAAGCACACTTTGAGGGCGTATACATTCTTTATGCTTTCTCCTAGACAACTGTTTACTGCCCATAGGTCTCCCACAGAGAAAGTCAGAGTGAAAGACTCTAAAGCAAAAGAATTCATTCATTCGTTCACTCATTCATTCATTCCACAAACACAAATGGGGCCTCATCTATATGCCAAGCACCAAGTGCCATAAAGTACACAAAAATGTAAACCTGAAGTCTAGCCAGCTAAGACCTCCCTGTTTTTTGAAAATTTCAAAATGCTAGGCATACACTAGTATTTAACAAACATTTGAGGGTTGGAAAACTAGTTTTGTCACATTCGGACTATAAAGAGCTTGTAATATCTTTTAGAAGAACTATAAATCCTAACACATACCTTAACACAAGCTTGGACAAAGCCAAAAGACAAGAAATCCTATCTGGGTGTGTAACCCAAAAGAGTCAGTTGGTCTCTGTGTTTCAGTTTCCTTATCTGAGAAACAGGCACAAGAAAACAGACATTACAGCCTATTTGTTTGGTCGGCCTATGCCAAAGCTTTGAGAAGATCAAATTTATGAAATAATTCATTCACTTAATAAATATTTACTGACTGCCTATTCTATGCCAGGCAAAGAAAAGAACAAGAGACACAAAATCCCTGCCATTGTTAAGTTTACATGCTAATGCAGACATCCAGACACCAAATAAACAAGTAAACATGTAATATGTCAAATAATAGTATATGTTATCCAATACAATACTGTAAGTCATACAGTACTTTTGAGAGGAATTTGGCAAAATATAGGCAAATTGAAGGAAAGTATACAACCAAGCAAGTCCAGTCCAGGTATCAATCCCAAAACCCTCTTTGCTATATGCACAAGGATGCATATACACAGATGTTCGCTGTAGCAATGAATGTTTTATTCATACAATTAAATAATACATTGCAAATAACAGGTTTATTACACAGCTGCAAGGGTCACCACTTACATTACATTAAACTAGTTAAAATGAAGAAATCAGGTCTCCCTCTATTAATACAGATAAACTTCAAAAAGAAAGCTTAGGAAAAAGATGGAAAAAGGGAAATACCAAAGATACTATGTGTGTCAAATATAAAGACATACAAACAACAGTACATATTGTTTATGAATACGTCATCTGCTGTAAATGTACAAAAGCATGTATGGGAATGATAAACATTGACTTCAGGATAATATTTACCAGGGGAGCAGAAAGGGGAAGAAAGTTGGATGTATCTGAGATGTTTTATTTCTTTAAAGAGGAAGAGAGAGAAAAAACCCTGAAGCAAATATAACAAAATTAACACCTGTTAATTTCTGAAGACTACACACATAAGGATCTGTTATATACTCTTCTGAATATTTGAGATTTTCATAACTAAAAACTTAAAATTAAAAAGAACCCCTGCCATTTAGCACATTTAAAAATATATATATGTGTTAAAGCATTTTAGAAACCATAAACCTCTCCATGAAGTTATCAATATTACCATCCTCATCAGTAGTCGCAAACTTTTAATCTGGAACCAGCTCCTCCCCTCTCCTTCAACCGAATACTTCCTTGAGGTGAAAACTATCACCCACGTCTACATATACATCATTATTCTACTTCATTAACACCAATAACAGAGACTGACCATAATAATAATTTTGCTGATTCCCTAACATGTAACAGTTCTACTCTGCCTTTCTTTTTTTTTTTTTTTTTTTTTTTTTTTTGAGACAGTCTCGCTTTGTCGCCAGGCGCTGGGCTAGAGTGCAGTGGCATGATCTCGACTCACTGCAACCTCCGCCTCCCGGATTCAAGCAATTCTCCTGCCTCAGCCTCCCAAGTAGCTGGGACTACAGGCACATACCACCACGCCCAGCTAATTTTTGTATTTCAGTAGAGACAGGGTTTCACCATGTTGGCCAGGATGGTCTTGATCTCTTGACCTTGTGAGCCTCCCGCCTCAGCCTCCCAAAGTGCTGGGATTACAGGTGTGAGCCACCACGCCCAGCCTCTACTCTGCATTTCTACTTGGGTTTATATAGCATGTGTTCTTGGTGAGAACAGCTAACAGGTACTCAATAACAAAAGACTAGAAAACCACAATGACAGATAACTAGCAAGAGACATATCATGCCAAATCTAATGCAAGACAAGGTGGAGGCCAGGGCAGGGGGAGGCAGGCGTGCTACATAATCCTTCATCAGTCACTCAAAAGCTTTGGAAGCAGAGAACCTTTCCCCACACACCTAAACACTTAGCAAATATAGGCAAACACCAAGCCCTTGAAATGGCAAAGAAAAGGAATTAATAGTTAAAACTTGCAGTGTTCCCATCTACAAGAAAACAAATAAATAGGCATTTGGCTATGTTGAAATAACAGATAAAAGCAGGTAGCCAATATGCATGCAGAAGATGGACTAGGCCAAAGCTGCTATTACCTTTCTGTAAAATTGGCAACAGGAAAAAGAACAGTGGGCTCTATCAAAAGCCCTGAAAGGTATAAAGTCAATTAATAATGGCAGCAAGTTGTTACCAGTAACTGCTGCCCATTGTTGAGTTCATACTGTGTTCTATCATCCTAACTCATACCTCTCTCATTCTCTATACCTCTGTCAAGTTATTTTATGGTATGTCTGTTCTCACTCCCCTAAATCATAAGAGTCCAACTAGATAGTTTGTATCTAGTTCAATTTTGTATCTTCTGTAGTAGACTCTTTTTTTTTTTTTTTTTTTTTTTTTTTGAGATGGAGTCTTGTGTAGCCCAGGCTGGAGTGCAGTGGCGCAATATCAGCTCACTGCATGCAGCCTCCACCTCCTGGGTTCAAGTGATTCTCATGATTTGCAGCCTCCCGAGTAGCTGGGACTACAGGCAATACGCCACCACACTTGGCTAATTTTTGTATTTTTAGTAGAGATGGGGTTTCACCACATTGGCCAGGCTTGTCTTGAACTCCCGACCTCAAGTGATCCGCCTGCCTGGGCCTCCAGAAGTGCTGAGATAACAGGTGTGAGCCACTGCATCCGACTGTGTATCTTGCATACGCAAGATACTCTACCTAAGACCTTGCTCATAGCTGATTCCCAGTAAATGTTTGTGGAATTCAATTGAATAATACATTTTCCTGCAAACTAAAACCATAAAGAGATACAATTTCACACTCACTGTGATGGCTATAATCTAAAACAGACAATAAATACTGGTGAGGATGTAAAGACACAGGAAACCACATACATTGTAAAACAGTACAGCCATTTTGGAAGACAGTTTGGCAGTTTCTTTAAAAGTTAAACATGCTTACTATACAACTCAGCAATCCCATTCCTAGGTATACACACAAGAGAAAGGAAAACATAAACCCACACAAAGACTGGTATGCAAATATTCATGTCAACTTTATAACAGTGAAAAAGTGAAAACTGTTCAAATGTCTATCAACTGGCTTAATATTTAAACAAAATACATGACATAACCATACAACAGAATATTCAGCAATAAAAAAGAATACATGCCACAACACAGATGAACCAAAAAATATTATGCTAAGTGAAAAAAGCCAAATACAAAAGACCATCTATCATAGGATTCCATTTATATGAAATGTCCAGAATAGGCAAATCTATAAAGATAGAAAATAAATTAGTGGTTGCCTGAGGCTGGTGATGAAAATGGGCAATAACTGTAAATGAACAAGAAGGATCTTACTTGGATGATGAAAATGTCCCCAAACTAGATTACGGTGATTGTACAACTCATAAAAATCATTAAATTGCACAATGAAAATAAGTTGATTTGATGGTACGTAAATTACACCTCAGTAAAGTTTGTTTTTTTTTTAAATGAATGCATTTTCCTAAAATAAGCAAAAACATTTAGCTGGCTGGGTGTGGTGGCTCATGCCTGTAATCCTAGCACTTTGGGAGGCTGAGGTGGGTGGATCACCAGAAGTCAGGAGTTCGAGATCAGACCCTGTCTCTACTAAATATGCAAAATTAACTGGGCGTGGTGGTGAGTGTCTGTAATCCCAGCTACTCGGGAGGCTGAGGAGGGAGAATCACTCGGAACTCGGGAGGCGGAGGATGCAGTGAGCCAGGATCATGCCACTGCACTCCAGCCTGGGCAACAGTGAGACTCAGTCTCCAGAAAAAAAAAAAAAAATGATTTAGCTAACTACCGAGAAAGGAAAGATACAGAATGGAGGGAGCAGAGATAGAAACTAGATTTCTCTGAACACACCTCGTATTTAACTTTTTAAAATTTCCCTCTGGAACAATGTAAATGATCTACATAATGTAAGATAAAACTGAAAGGGAAAAAGCAACCCCCTAAAACTGCAAGGAAATAGAAACAAACGAACCTTAATTGTGTACTGAATTTGTGGCTTAACAACAACAGAGGGAAATTATTTCAAGTGACTTCAAAATATAGTAATTTGTGGCTGGGCCCAGTGGCTCATGCCTATAATGCCAGATCTTTAGGAGACTGAGGCAGGAGAATGGCTTGAGCTCAGGAGTTCAAGATCAGCCTGGACAACATAGTGAGACCCTGTCTGCTTTTTCAAAATAATAAATAAAATAAAATACAATTATTTGCACATCCTTGGAAAATATACACTAAGGACAAAAAGAACTGCAATGAAATAATAAACTTCAAAGTAATCATATTGCTAATAACATTCATATTGTTACTTGGATTCATATATATTACAAATAATATATATGATTTTATAGATCTATGTGTGTATAGGAAAAAAGTAACCACATTACTGTTAAGATCAAGATTTTCAGTATAAGAAAAAAAGAGATACAAATAGAAAGTCAAAGAAGTTAAATAAAACCCTGTAATCCTAAATTTGAATTAGAAATGTCAGTACAAATTCATGTTTTTTTGTTTGTTTTAAGAAATAATACAAGTATTGCCTAGCTCTGTCCATAGAAAAAGCCTAGAAATAATAGGCAACCTAGGAGCATTCAGACTATAGTCAATAAATAGAGAACTAGTTCCTTGGGGAAATTAAGAATTTCAGGCCTAGGACAGAAAATACTAAAAAAGAGTCTGGAACACCTCATCACACAAGAAATAAAGGAAATTATCAAAGACCACTACGGTCATGCCAAAGGACTCAGAGTTAACTTGAAAGCCTCTTTACAGCCAAAGATGGAGCTATTTGATTTTATTAAGAAGAATAATGGCCGGGCGCAGTGGCTCACGCCTGTAATGCCAGCACTTTGGGAGGCCGAAGCGGGCGAATCACGAGGTCAGGAGATCAAGACCATCCTGGCTAACAAGGTGAAACCTTGTCTCTATTAAAAAAAGAAGAAGAAGAAGAAGAAGAACTGTATTTGACTGGAACAACATTAAGTCTGTTTAAAAATCTGTGAGTCACAGTGATACTAAAAAAAATAATGGTGAACCAAGAAACTATCATTGGTTACCTTTGGAGAATCTTAGGGAACCAACTAATTATTTTGAAAACTAGTAAACAGAAAGAAATAAAATTTTTAAATGCTTCAAGAAAATTTTTTTTTTTTTCCTGGCTGGGCATAGAGGCTCACACCTGCAATCCTAGCACTTTGGGAGGCTGAAGCGGGCGGATCACCTGAGGTCGGGAGTTCGAGATCAGCCTGACCAGCATGGAGAAACCCCGTCTCTACTAAAAATGCAAAATAAGCCAGGTGTGGTGGCGTATGCCTATATTCCCAGCTACTTGGGAGGCTGAGGCAGGAGAATCACTTGAACCTGGGAGGCGGAATTTGGGGTAAGCTGAGATCGTGCCATTGCACTCCAGCCTGGGCAACAAAAGCGAAACTCCATCTCAAAAAAAAAAAAAGGTATTTTTTTCTCTTTAAACACTTGTTATGGCCTGGTGCGGTGGCTCATGCATGTAATCCCAGCACTTTGGGAGGCTGCGGTGGGTGGATCACTTGAGATCAGGAGTTTAAGACCAGCCTGGCCAACATGAGGAAATCCCGTCTCTACTAAAAATGCAAAAATCAGCCAGGCATGGTGGTGGGTGTCTGTAATCCCAGCTGCTTGGAAGGCTGAGACAGAAGAATCACTTGAACCCAGGAGGCAGAGGTTGCAGTGAGCCAAGACTACACTATTGCACTCCAGCCTGGGCAACAAGAGTGAAGCTCCGCCGAGAAAGAGAGAGAGAGAGAAAGGAAAGAGAGAGAAAAAGTCGGGGGTGGGGGGGAAGGGGAGAGGAAGGGAGGGAGGGAGGGAGGGAGGGAGGGAGGGAGGGAAGGAGGGAGGAAGGAAGGAAGGAAGGAAGGAAGGAAGGAAGGAAGGAAGGAAGGAAGGAAGGAAGGAAGGAAGGAATTTAGTTGTAGTTGGGGTAAACAGAAACAGTTAATAAATTCTCCTCACCTCACACCTATGAGACTAACATCGGGCACTCACAGTGAGGGCAGGTTTGTGGCCAAAAACCAAACACATTTCTCTAAAAGCTCCTTTGTTCATAAGAGTTCCAAAGGGATAACTGTAGTCCTCCATGAAAGCTCAACAAAGTTTCCCATCCTGCCAGGGCACACTTGCCAAGTTCATGTTCCTGATTATCTCTATGCCCTGAGCTTGCCTGAGGATACCCTGTGGCTCCACAAAAATACATGTTACCACCACACAATCCTAGCCCTACCCATGCTGATGACTTGGTTCCAAACTAGAGCCTCAAGAAACAAGCCTGAGCACTCAGATTTTTCTCTCAAGAATTTGGCGAGACCTGTTCTATCTTTAACCAGCAGGTAGCACCAACTCCCCAGCTAGGATATTTCCTTGGCCTCATCCCTGGAGTCAGCACTTTGCCTTCTCTTCCCACTTGCTGAGGGAGTGCTCCTTCTAATCCATCAGCCTTGTGTGCAGCAACAGGTATCAGAGAGCTGTATGAGAAATAGCTTTGTCTGGCTGAGCTAAAAGGGATGTAAAAGAACAGTCTTTTTATAAAAATAGAACTGCATTTTTCCAATAGAAATTCAGATCTAAAAAGAATTTGCCTTCTTACGAGGAAGGCCACGTGACCATGTGAACATTCTTCAAGTTGCTCTTGGGTGTGATGGCTGCTACAAAGTTGTGCTTGCCAGCACATATACAAACCCAGAAACTAAAGTGTTCTAATTAACGAGGCTTGTTTAAAGGTTATTAGAGATGAGGAAAAGTCTACATTAGAGAAGGATTATGAACCTTCACTCCACCCTTCTGTATCATCAACACCAATAGTTTTTCTCAACCCTCATAATCTGAATCCTTCACGACTCTCATTTTGATTCAGCTGAGCAAAGAGACCTCTAATAACCAGACTGCTGAGGACAGGGCCAAACCACAAATGGGTAAAAAAAATCCCTCCATTTCATTAAGCAAAGAATTAGGAAGTTCTGGGTTTACAACACAATAGCTTGTCTCCAGACCAATCTTAATTTCCTTTCCAACTCCCATCTACCTTTGTTGACTGCCAAAAAGAGAGAAGAAGACTCAATGATGTCTGTGAAAGGCAATGCAACTTTCTAGGCCATGTCCAAACCAAGCAACAGGAATCCCATACTTCATAGACCATACCTGGAAATGCAAAATAATGGTCCAGATCAGACCCAAGGTCAACTTGGGGTTGCCATCTGTGATGTCATCATTGCGAATATTCACTAGTTTCACCTGTAAAAGAAACAAAAGCAAGGCTCAGAGCTCTAGGACTTTTTGTTTTGATTAAATTTTTACATAATTTCATTATTGATTTTCAGTTGATCTGATTTCTTTTTTGGTGTATAGTGAGATTTAACACATGTATAGTTTCATGCAAATACCACCACCAAACAGTTTCATCACCCCAAAAAGGTCCCTTGTGCTGGCCCCCTCCTTACAGCCAAACCCTACCCTCACCCCTAATTCCTGACAACCACTGATCGGATCCTGATCCCTTGTTTTCCTTTTCCCAGAGTGTTGGATAAATGGGATCATGCAGCATGCAACATTTTGAAACTGCCTTTTTATTTCACTCAGCATAATGCCCTTGAGACTGCCATCCAAGCTATTGCATGTATCAATAGTTTGCTCCTTTAGATCACTGAGTAGTGTTCCATTACAGAGATGCTACTCTTTGCTCACCCATTCATCCATTGAAGGATATGTAGATTATTTCTATTTTTTTGGCAATTATGAATAAAGTTCCTATATTCATGTGCAGGTTTTTATGTAAGCATAGTAATTTCTTTAGGGTACATTCCTAGGAGTAGGATTGCTGGGTTATATGGTATATGTAACACAAAATAATATACCATATGCAAAGCATATGGTACGTTATGCAAAAATACATACCATATATGGTACATGTTTAGCTTTATAAGAAATCAGCAATGTGGCTATGCCATTTTGCAGTCTCATCAGCAAAACAACCCCACAAGCACAAGGTATTGTGAGTCGCTTTTTTATTGCCATCAAGGCCAAGATTTCTCTTTCTTTTATTTTCTTTTATCTTATTTTCTTTCTTTCTTTCTCTCTCTCTCCTCACTTTTTTATGGCCATCAGGGCCAAAATTTCTCTTTTTTCTTTCTTTCTTTTTTTTTTTTTTGGTTCTGAGAGAGAAAGAAAAGAGAGATGCCTCTCTTCCCTCACCAGTCTTTGGCCTGCTCTCACCTCCATTATCCCATCCTTTGTCACAGATATACACACTTGCCATGCCTCTGGCTTTACTCCAAAAATCTCATCCCAACAATACAACGTGCCCTGACACACCCTCGCCCTAGGCTGACTTACTGCCCCTGTGTGCTGGGAACTGAGGCATTTCCTGGGATGTGGAACTTTAAAACTGTGAGTTCCTGGGCAAACCATCCTACTTCTACTTCACCTCTGTTCGACTCCTTTATCATACCCTCAGAGTCCTATGACATAGTGCCCTTCAGCTGTCCTCTAATAGAACTGAAACTTGTGTGTTTCTAAAGGACCCCAGTGACCTTCTCATATGGAAGCCTCATTTCTCCTTTACACAGACATTCATCTGGGCAAGTTTTTCCTCTTTTCAGTATCTTGGTCTCCTCTTCTATATGGTTAAGAGTGGGAGAACATGCCCCCTACCCAATAATTCCATTTTTCTAATCACTAACAGTTGACAGTTGGTGGGTTACCAGTACCAGCCAAGTCCACATTCCTCAGTCCTACCTCTGTCGGCTTTCCCCTGTCATTGTGAAGTTTACCTCCCTTGGTTAAACCACCTTCCAATCTCTGCTAACCTTTTTCTCAATGACCTCAGTACCTAGCTCCTATTCCCTTTTCCTGCCTCATCATCTACTACCTTTCCTGCCAATTTAGCATTTATATTGATGTCCCAAATATTACCCTATCTGCACAAATTGCCTGCCTTTTGAATTCTGATGACTTTCATTTTGCCCTACTTTGGCCATCTGTACAGCTACATCCTGGTCTTTACCACTACCAAGAACTGCTCTAGTAATCTCCCTGCCCTTCTCTGAATCCACTGATTTTTGTTTTTTGACAAGTCCTGCTTGACTCACTGCATCTCCACCTTCTGGGTTCAAGCAATTCTCCTGCTTCAGCAGCCCACGCCCAGCTAATTTTTTTACAGGTGCGCACCACCACATCCAGCTAATTTTTTTTTTTTTAGTAGAGACGGGGTTTCACCAGGTTGGCCAAGATGGTCTCGATCTCCTAACCTCGTGATCCACCCATTTCAGACTCCCAAAATGCTGGTATTACAGGTATGAGCCACACCGTGCCTGGACAAATCCACTGTTCTTACCTGTCCACGTTTTCATTCTATCAGAGCAACCAAAGCCACTTTTTGTCCTGCTTTAGACTTCCAGCTTATCAATTCTTCTCATAAACCTTGCCCAGTAAGGCCCTCCATCCCAGTTTCCTCTAGTTCCACTCACAGGCAATTTCAATGCTGCTTTCTCCCAGTATCCTAAACACTTCAGCAACCTCCACTTCTCCTACCACTTTTATCAATTTATTTCAGCAAATATTTATTAAGTACCAATTGAGGACCATTCATTATGACAGGTGAAGGTAAAATGTTAAGATCTTATTCCCTGTACTCACAGAACCTACAATGCATTAGAGCAAACAGAGAAATAACAAGAAAGTAAGAAATGTTTATCAGAAGTAAATTGTTATGAGAGCAAACAGAGAATTTTCTAAGTTAATGAGAATTACTGATAAGAGTGACAAAAATGAACTGACACCAAAAATATGCATACCATTTAACGTCATGTTGACCCTGTTGTTGCTTGGCAACCCTAGCTATTCCAAATATTTTCCATATGGCTCACTCTAAGCAGATGAACTCTTTGACTCCCTCATCCATCTTCTACCACAAACCATTTCTGCATCTTCATCCCCTCCCTCTGTCATTCTCCTTGTCTCTCAGAAAAGAGGCATTTTTCTTTTCTTTTTCAAAGATGGCCATACCAGTTGTGCTCTGGTTCTCATCCATCAATCCCTCGATTTGGTTATGTCAGTTAAGAAGCAGCATAGACAGTGGAAGGCACACTAGCCACATGTCAGAAGGCCTGAGTTAAAGTCCCAGCTTTGCTCTGACTTGTGATTTGGGGCAGGTCATTTACCTGTCCAGCTCTCAGTTTCTTTATCTATAATAAGAAACTGGACTAGTGTAACATTAAGGTATCTTCTCAAACATTCTATGACTATTAATACTGTTCTTCATGCTCATTTTCAATCTTACTCTCTTCATTGGCTCCTCTTCCTATGTCTAAAAATGGGTTGTTGCCTTCTTCATCTAGGGAGGGAAAAACTTCTTTCTCCCTTCTTATATCTAGGTCTAGTATATTCTATATATCTTTCTCCTGTATTAAACCGTTCACTTAAGTTATCAATGCTTAACAACTTAGATCTTTTTCTCAGATCTGATGTGGCAATCAACAAAGAATCCAAACCAACCCCCTTATGTCATTTTCACAGTGAAATAACAATTTGGTCCTCTCTCTTCCTGGATGCTACACTTCTTTTCCATCTCTTTTCTAGTTTATTTTTCATCTTCATTTTGACCCCCACCTAGGGTGGGTCCACAAGATTCCATCTTTATCATTGTATTCTTCTCTGCACAAGGAGGTGACACGTTCTGTGTAAGGAGTACTGAATGATTTCTCCAATCAGAATACAAAGGCTCACTAGTAAGTTAAGACTCAGAACTGGGTCAATCAGATTTAGCATTTACTGAGAGCTTACTGGGGGCACTAAAAACATCTCTAAATAGGGCCCCAATGCCAACACTGCCTGAAGAATGGGGAAAGCATGGAATGGTCTTACCTGTCGCTGTTTTAGGAAGTCCAGGGCAATCTGCACATTCTGCAGCCTATGAAAACGCATCCTGCCTTTCTCCCGAGGCTGCAAACAAACCAAGAAAGGGATGTTAATTCTGGCTAACAATGTAACCATACAGATCCTTTCTCTTTTATTTGAAGGACTAAAGGACCACACAAGAATTCCTCACATTAGAAGCCAGGCGTGAGAGCATTACATAAAGCACCCCTTAAGACCAGGCCTGTATGTATTTTGACCAGGCTCTCTGAGGTCCCCAAAATGCCTTGAGTAACACTATTCATCTTGCAAACACAGAATACTGTTTGACCACTAATGCTGAATCAATGCAACAGCTTCTGTTCAGGTTCATCTGCAGTCACATGTGGCAGAACTTGATTCTGGATGCGAGGTTAATGGGAAAAGACTTTGGCTCTATGGCTCCTGAAATCACAGTTAAATGCTATCGTAGAGAAAGGACAGAAAGTCCTAATTACATATTGCACAGTAATAGATGGAGCCAACCTTATTACAAACATGGCAAAAGGAGCTCAAGATAGCCGATTTTTGGCCAAGTGCAGTGGCTCATGCCTATAATCTGAACACTTTGGGAGAAGGCAGGAGGATTGCTTGAGCCCAGGAGTTCGAGACAGGACTGGCCAACATGGTGAAACCCCATCTCTACCAAAAATATAAAAATTAGCCAGGCATGGTGGCACATGCCTGTAATTCCAGCTATTTGGGAGGCTGAAGCACAAGAATCACTTAAACCCAGGAGGTAGAGGTTGCAGTGAGCCAAGATTGCGCCACTACGCTCTTAGCCTGGGAGACTGTCTCAAAAAAAAAAAAAAAAAAGCTGATTTTTAACTGTAGGAAATGAGAAGTTACATATGCTCAAGAAACAAGTGAGAAAATCCAAAATGTAACAATCAGAAAGGCAAAAATCAGAAAGTAACCAGTAGTTTCTCAGGAACATAGCTGTCACTGAAGGAAAGGCAATATTTACCCCAGCATGAAATACCCAGAGCAAACAAAACTTTGATAGTGTAGGGCTGTCAACATAATTACTCCAAAGAATATTTTCTGCCAGTCACTCAATCCCAGATGTCATACAACCCACTAGAGAGAAGCCCATCTCTATCCAATGCCTCTGGTACCCTGTCCAAGGCTCAACTATTTCCAGTTGGAAAGTGAATGGAGTCTCTTTGTCCAGTGAGTATCTTCAGGAAGAGATATCTAGCCCTAGAACATTTTATTCTGCTTGCTTTCTAATGATGCTTTTATTTTACTCAAATTTGGACTGAAATATCACTCTAACTAGATTATGCCCACTTCTTCTGTGAGTCTCAAATTGACACTAATTAAAAGCTGATAAAATATAAGGTAGCTCTGTTGTGGGTGTCTGCACAGAGAAAAACATTGCTCCAAATTAAAATGGGCAAAAAGTAGCATAATACAAGGAGAGATAAGGATAGAAGCATCTTCTGGGCACCCTCCAACACTTCTAAGCAACTCTTCTCGAAGAGGAGAATCTGTATACAGAGATGTCAAGGCCTCTCTGGGCACAGGATAACTTTTTCAGTCAAAGGTTTAGGAAAAATCTTTTTAGCAAGAACCTTTTCTCAGTCATTTTAGCTAAGCTAATTGTGACTATGGCTTAGAAGATGATAGTGCCTATAAAATGGAACATTCTAAGGCAATGAGAAGGGAGACAAATGATTTTTAAAATGATTTTAAGAGAACAGAAAGGCCAGGTGCAGTGGCTCATGCCTGTAATCCCAGTACTTTGTGGATCACCTGAGGTCAGGAGTTCGAGACCAGTCTGGCTAACATGGTGAAACCCCGTCTCTATAAAAAATACAAAAAATTAGCTGGGCAAGGTGGTGGGCTCATCCCAGCTACTTGGGAGGCAGCGGCAGGAGAAGTGCTTGAACCCGGGAGGCAGAGGCTGCAGTGACCCGAGATCACACCATTGCACTCCAGCCTGGGTGACAGAGCTAGACTGTCGATTTAAAAAAAAAAAAAAAAAAAAAAAAAAAAAAGACAGAGAATGAGGATATTGCTTAATCCCTCTTTGTTTCTGGAAAAAGATTTTGAACTATAATTTAGGGCCTGCAGGTAGAATATACCCCTCTTATACTCTGATCTTTACTCATATGTACCCCCACCAAAGCTAAATACCCTAGGAACATGCAAGTTAAATCTCAGAGTATCTCCATGCAGTGAGTTTGCAAACAACAGGCTGTTTTCAAAACAAATGGCAGGGTGTATGATGAGAACCTAGAGGCCAGAGAGGTGGAAAGAGAGTACCAGTTAGTTTGGACTGTGGAGCTGTAAGCAATTAATTAACTGTCATGCTGTCAACTAAATTTTCCACAATTCTGCAATCTGGACTCAGAAAATACAGCAAGGCCACCAGAAAGCTATGGGTCTCCAGGTCAGAAGCCAACTTGACACTTCCAAAAACCATTATTCTTTTTGTGCCAACCCTTCTCAGCTAAGAAAAACAATTCCCAATCCGAGATCACCTAACAGTGACAAAAGATACAATTAGTTTTAACTGCTTTCTTTGGGACCCAAATTCCCAGGTGAAATGAGAAGGCAGCAAATGGTAACTGAGCTACTTGGAGACCTTGAGAACCTCAGACTCTTTGATGGCCCTGCAGTGCCAGCAGTGCCAGCTGGGATGATGGCATCCCCAGGAGGACCTACTACATCATCATCATCTTCCTCCTCCTGCTCCTCGTTGTTTGTATGACGCCAGGAGGGCATGCTCACCAGACGGAGGGTCTTCAGCCCTGCTGGCTCCTTTAGCCACCAACCAAGGCAAAGACACAACAGAGGAACAAGAAATTCACAACACAAAGATGGAAAGGAAATGAATCAAACACTTAAAAAAAAGAAAACACAAATATGAAATACCCTCCCACCTGCGAAAACGGTACAAAACTAAATCAAAACCAGAGCAGATGGTTACATTGAACATTTCTCATGTTGAAACACATTTTCCATTCTCCATGGCCTCCTACCCTCTTTGCTTTTCTAAGTCAACTATGGGGAAAAAAAAGATGGTGAGAATAACTGTCAAAGAGATATCCAGATGGTTTTTGGTAAAGAGATGATATTCTATCAGTATCTCCACAAACACCTAAAGGTTTTCAAGGGTTAGGAAAAGAAATTATATTGAAGTCCTTTCAACTTATTATGTAAGCAATACCACAAAAAAAAGATCACTTTTCAATATAAAATCATTACAAATTCATCAAATGTAGCAGATACATTACCGAAAATATAACTTTGTGAGTGGTGAAGAATAAAGGCCAGCACAATGCAAGTAAAAATTCTGATTACTTATTAGATTCATAAATTTGAGCCAGAGAGCAAGAACTAGAAATTACATGTGCTGGCTATGCTAATAAAAGCTTCTATAAATTTTAGGCCATTAAAAAATATATAATTAATTCTACTGCAAGGCAAAAAAAGATATGAAACCAAAACAAAGGGCCCGGGGAAGCCAAGCCCCATTCTAGAAGGAGCTGAATATCACTTAAGCAGCAAAATCAAATGTACCAAATTCTGTTACTTAAACACAACAAACAATGACTAAGAAAGGCAGTGAGTGGGCTGATCTTCACAGACTACTTGAGCTATATGTCTCTTCAGTTCTCTATTTCTCCACAGATATTTCCAATAGTCAACCCTTTTCTAAATAAAATTATGTTGTCTATGGCATGAGAGAAAGAATATGAACCATATGGAATGACCTGCTCTCATTAGGCTCAAATACAGAAACCAATAGGCCCACAAGTGGGTAATTTCCATCCCTCAAATAAAGCAAGTAGAAGAACTATCATTTGGCAAGCCAAAAAGCTCAGACAAGATTTGCCCTCAGATATGTAGGTGTTTCCCATAACCAATGTTAAAATATTTTGGGAGAAGCAGGCATATTAATGATTCAAGCAGGCCTGATGTTTTGTATCCAGGGCTATGCTCAGACAACTTCGGTACCTTTCCAAATCTGTGAGACTTAATGAATCACAAAAGGGAGAAAGGGAGATGATTTAGAAAAAAATAACTCCAAACACCTGGGCTTCTAAATGTAAACTTCAGTTCTTCAGCTAAATTCAGAAAATTTTAAAAATTCTTAATAGATGGGAAAATGAGAGGAGTCTATATAGACTAGCAGTAGAACTCTAGGAAGAAAAATACACCTAATTCAAAAAAACCTTTAAACATGAATCGACTGTTACTGGAATATTAGTATCTAGAAATAAAGAAAAAGTACTGCAAAAACATGCAGATATAAATGAATATAACTAATTCCTCACTTCATCAAGAAATAAGAACATTCATCAATTTAAATTATATAATTTGTAAATTGTAAGTCTGAGTTAGAAATAAAGTCCACCAACAATTCCTTCTACTTCGTCCTCCCACCTAACAGATCAAGCAGTGACGGCTGCTGCCCTCGCACTTAACAAGATGGACCAATATGTCATTTATGGGGCCACAATTGTGAGGCCATTCATTAGGAGAAGCTCACCAGTTTGATGCCCGAGAGGACCTCCAACAGAGAGATCAGGTTATGGCCATCCCGCAGATCTTCATAAAGATCATTGATGTGCTTGCGGACCTGTGAATGAGAGTAAAACAGACAGATTTTTATTTGATACTGAATTATTATACTATCCACGTAAAAATCTCTGGTTCTAGGTAAACAAAGCATTTAAAAGTGGAAGCAATAATTAAATAAAATTCAGGAAGTCTCAGGTTGGAGTAAAATACATATGAAATGGTAATACTTTACCAGAAAGGTGGGGTGTTTTTTTTTGTTTTTTTTTTTTTTTTTGGAGACAGAGTCTTGCTTTGTCACCAGGCACCAGGCTGGAGTGCAGTGGCACAATCTCAGCCCACTGGAATTTCTGCCTCCTGGGTTCAAGCAATTCTCCTGCCTCAGCTTCCCAAGTAGCTGGGACTACAGGCGTGTGCCACCACGCCCAGCTAATTTTTGTATTTTTTTAGTAGAGACGGGGTTTCACCATGTTGGCCAGGATGGTCTCGATCTCTTGACCTCATGATTTGCCCCCCTCAGCCTCCCCAAGTGCTGGGATTACAAGTGTGAGCCACCATGCCCGACCTTTTTTGTTTTTTTGAGATGAAGTCTCGCTTTGTTGCGCAGGCTGGAGCGCAATGGCACAATCTTGGCTCACTGCAACCTCTACCTCCCAGGTTCAAGCAATTTTCCTGCCTCAGCCTCCAGAGTTGCTGGTATAACAGGCATGTGCCACCATGCCCAGCTAATTTTTTGTATTTTTAGTAGAGACGGGATTTCACCATGTTGGTCAGGCTCATGATCCGCCCACCTCAGCCTCCCAAAGTGCTGGGATTACAGGCATGAGCCACCGTACCTGGCCAAGTGTGTGTTTTTTAAATTGATGCCAGATCTATTACACACTCTAACCAACATGAAACAATGTCCTAGAAAGTTTGGACAAGAAGATGGGGAGTCTTAATTATCAAGTTAGTATGTGCCAAAATGTAATAGGATGGCTACTGATGGGTAAATGAGTCCAGCCAGAGTCAGAGAAGCCTTCCAGAGTGCTGCAAAGGAAACTAAATGCTAGGTACCCAGTGATCCCTGGGGTGTACTTCCAATTTAATTCTTCTCTTACCAAATATTTCTAATAGTGAATTTGAGAATAATTTTCTTTGTGGGAAATGTGAATTAAATTAAAATTTGAATTTTAAAATGGAAACTATGGAAACACAGATCTCACTTTGGGAGAAAGTGTGGTTAATATCAATCATTGTACTAAATGTTTAATACATTATCTCATCTATCTCTCACATCTCTAAGGTAAGTATTATTATTATTATTTCTATTTTACACATGAGGAAATAAGGCACAAAGAGGTTAAGTTAACTTGCCAAGGTCATCAAGTAGAAAAATCAGCCTCAGTTTGGTCTGATTTTATTCTTTGCCATTAACTACTACGCTTTATGATCAGCCTTCATCTCATTTTATTTATTTAATCCAAACAACTACCTTGCAAAGTTTATTTATTACCCCCATTCCATGAAAGAAACCAAGGAAGCTGAGGCTCTGAGATGTTATGGTCACATATAAGTTAAGTGGTGGTCGGATTTCTGATTCAGTCCCAGTCTGGTGACAACTTCGTCAAGTGATATTCATTGCCGAGTGCAGTGGCTTGAACCTATAATCCCAGTATTTTAGGAGGCCAAGGCCCTCCTCAAGTAGGATCCCTTTGAGCCTAGGAGTTTGAGACAAGCCTAGGAGTTCGAGACCAGCCTGGGCAACCTGGGTAGACTCCATCTCTACCAAAAAAATTTAAAAAAATGGTGAGGCATGGTAGTATATGCCTGTGGTCCCAGCTACTAGGGAGGCTGAGGTGGGAGGATCACTTGAGCCCAGGAAATCAATGTTCACACCACTATACGCCAGCAAAGGTGACAGAATGAGACCCTGCCTAAAATAAAAATAAAAATAAAGGTGATGCTCAGAACACAAAATGAGAAGACTTGTGGAAATTATAAGGAAAATTGATTTTTAATATATAATTTTCTAGATAGCATTAGAAAGAGCTACTTTTAGAAGTAGTAGAATTTTAGTTACTATAATTTTTCAAGTAGAGGCTAGGATTTGGGGATTTTTACATTTGAGTGGAAAACTAAAGTCCTCTCCAATTATAATATTCAAAGTAGCTCTGAAAGTAGAAGGGGAGGCCAAGTGCAGTGGCTTACAGCTGTAATGTCAGTGTTTTGGTAGGCTGAGGCAGGAGGACTGCTTGCGCCCAGCAATTCAAGGCTCAAGGCTGCAGTGAGTTATCATCGCACCACTGCACTCCAGACTGAGTGACAAAGCAAGATCCTTTTGTAATGAGAGGCTTTTTTTCAACCCTGTCTCAAAAAAAATAAAATAAAATAAAATAAGAAACAAAGTAGAATAAGAATGGAAACCAAACAAGATAAAGAATGGAAACATCTGCAAAGACTTCCTCAAAGAAATGAAACTTGGAGGATTAGCAAATGTTTTAGCAGAAAGAAGATGGAAAAACCACATAAGACTAGGCATAGAGATGGACATATGCAAGGTATATGTGTTTGTATGTATGTGTGTAAAGAAATAAGAAGGTGACAGGTACATTATATAGCTGGAGAAGATGGTTCAACATGAATTGAAAAATAGCTTTCAAAAACTAAAAGAACATTTCTTGCCAGGTATGGTGGATCACACCTGTAATCCTAGCACTTTGGGAGGCCAAGGCAGGTGGACCATGATATCAGGAGTTCAAGACCAGCCTGGCCAAGATGGTGAAACCCCATCTCTACTAAAAATATAAAACATTAGCCGAGCATGGTGGCATGTACCTGTAATCCCAGCTACTCAGGAGGCTGAGGCGGAGAATTGTTTAAACCCGGGAGGCGGAGGTTGCAATGAGCTGAGATTGCGCCACTGCACTCCAGCCTGGGCGACAGAGTGAGATTCTGTCTTTTAAAAAAAAAAAAAGAGAAGAAGAAAGAAGAAGAAGAAAAGAAGAAGAAAGAAGAAGAAGAAAAAAGAAGAAGAAAGAAGAAAGAAGTAAGAAGAAGAAGGAAGAAGGAAGAATGAAGAAGGAAGGAGAAGGAGAAGGAGAAGGAGAAGGAGAAGGAGAAGAAGAGGAAGATTATTTCTTCAATTTTTCATAAGGTACTGGCTCTAGATATGACACACTTTTAGGTTTAATCTGCAAAATTAACGTTTTCTCCATCACTTTCTTAAGTCTAAACAATGAACAAAACAAGACATCTAGCTCAGAATTTGCTGATTTCCATGATGTAAATATTCCCAATACAACCAATCTCAAGCTACTAATACAATATCACTAAATGCAATGTTGGGAAGAAATATGCAATAGCACACCATTATGTATAGCATGTCTGTCACAGAGACACAATAGACATAATTAACCTCAAGAGCATAGACAATACTAACAAAATAAGTATGAAATGAAGAGCTTTGAGTATTCATTACATTTATTTTAATGTAATGAAGAGCTTTGAGTATTCATTACATTTATTTTAAATATAATTTATTTAATTGTATGTTTACATAATTTAATTTTTAATAATAGCTGTGACCAGATGTGGTGGCTCACGCCTGTAATCTCGGCACTTTGGGAGGCCGAGGCAGGTGGATCATGAGGTCAGGAGTTTGAGACCAGCCTGGCCTACATGGTGAAACCCCGTCTCTACTAAAAATACAAAAAATTAGCTGGGTGTGGTGGTGGGCACCTGTAATCCCAGCTACTCGGAAGGCTAAGGCAGAAGAATCACTTGAATCCAGGAGGCAGAGGTTGCAGTGAGCCAAGATTTCGCCACTGTACTCCAGCCTGGGAAACAAGAGAGAAACTTTGTCTCAAAAACAAACAAAAAAAACCCTCCCTTCAAATAGATCCAGGGTTTCAAGCTTGCAGCATGAAACAACAGTAGTGCACCATTAACAGAAATAGGCAGGTTATGAGGGTTCAAAGGGCAGCGGATTTGATAAATTCAATTTTAAATATGTTGAATTTAAAATGGCAGCAAAGGATTTACAAATGAAAATGTTCTTGAAGCAGCTGGAAATACCAGAATTCTATTTGGGTCTGCTGAGAACTTGTTTAGAAGTCACATGCATAGAGGTGCTAGCTAAAGACATGGGAAACAAGCTTTCTGGATTAGGAGCAAAATAGAAGAGCAGAGTGCTAAGGACTGAGCCTTAGGGAATAGCCAAAATTAGAAGGCTGGAAATGGAAAAGCAATCAGCAAAGGAAAGAAGAAAAAGACAAAACAAAACAGTAACAGTGAAAGAGGTAAGCAAAAATACAAGAAAGTGTAATCAAGACAGGAATGATTGCCAGTATCAAATTCTATAGCAGAAGTCAAGGAGGATAAGGATTAAGAAAGTGTTTTAATTTTCCTACAAATAAGTAAGAGTGCTTTTGTCAGACTATTTCTCAAGAGAGTGGTGCAGTGGAAATCAGATTATAAATTAATGGTAGGTTTTTTTTTTAAGTCAGAAAATATTAAATACTTGACATTAAGGATTAAGAAATGAAGGGACAACTAAGTTAAATGAGGGATTTATTTTGATAGATAAGCTCTGAACATAAGGAATAAAAATCAGGAGAGGACATTCAATAAATAAATATTGATTGATTGATTGAGACAGTCTTGCCATGTTTCTTTTTTTTTTTCCTGTTTAACCCATGCATACTTAAGTCTTGCCATGTTGCCCAGGCTCGTCTCGAACTCCTAGGTTCAAGCAATCCTCCCACTTCAGCCTCCCAAAGTGTTGGGATTATAGGCATGAGCTACCACTCCCAGCCTGAATAAATATTTAGATAAACTGTGGTTGCTACGCCTGTTTAATACCAGCACTTTGGGAGGCCGAGGCCGGCAGATCACCTGAGGTTGGGAGTTTGAGATCAGCCTGGCCAACGTGGAAAAGCCCAGTCTCTACTAAAAATACAAAAAAATAAAATAAAATAAAATAAAATTGTGCATGGTGGCAAACGCCTGTAGTCCCAGCTACTCGGGAGGCTGAGGCAGGAGAATCGCACAGGCAGGGGTTGCAGTGAGCCAAGATCGCACCACTGCACTCACTCCAGCCTGGGCAACAGACCAAGACTCGCCAATCAATCAATCAATCAATCAATCAATAGCAGTTGGTCTTGAGGACCAACTGAGGTCATGTTATCAAAAGGATATTAAACACCACAGAGTATGGAAAAGACAAAGGAGGCAACTTGTAAAGTTAATTTCACACCAAGGCCCTAATGTCTTTTTCTCAAAATTCTGATTATGTGTTACACCTGTGACAGCAAAACCTGTACATATTATAAGAAATTTAGATGAGAACTAGCTTATTATGCCTCTCAATATTTGTCTGACTAAAGTAACCAAATGACTATAAAAATAAAACTATTGGCTGGGTACGGTCGTTTACACCTGTAATCCCAGCACTTTGGGAAGCTGAGGTGGATGGATCACCCGAGGTCAGGAGTTCAAGACCAGCCTAGCCAAAATGGCAAAACCTTGTCTTTACTAAAAATACAAAAATTGGCAAGGCATGGTGTTGCAAAAAACAAACAAACGAAAAAAAGGAAAAACAAAACAAAACAAACAAATTAGCTGGGCATGATGCCACGCCCCTATAATCTCAGCTACTTGCTAGGATGAGGCAGGAGAATTTGCTTGAACCCTGGAGGGGTGGAGGCTGCAGTGAGCTGAGATGCTGCTCATCTCAGCAGAGCAAGACTCCATCTCAATAAAAAATTGGCCAGGTACAATGGCTCACTCCTGTAATCTCAGCACTTTGGGAGGCCAAGATGGACAGATCACGAGCTCAGGAGTTCCAGACCAGCTGGGCCAACATAGTGAAATCCCGTCTCTACTAAAAATACAAAAAATTAGCTGGATGTGGTGGCAGGCACCTATAATCCCAGGAGGCTGAGGCAAGAGAACTGCTTGAACCTGGGAGGTGGAGGTTACAGTGAGCTGAGATCACGACACTGTACTCCAGCCCAGGCATAGTGCAAGAGTCTGTCTCTAAATAAATAAATAAATGCATACATATATACTTACAAAAATTAGCCGGGTGTGGTGCCAAGCACCTATAATTCCATCTACTTGGGAGGCTGAGACAGGAGAATTGCTTGAACCCAGGAGGGGGAAGTTGCAATGAGCCGAGACTGCACCACTGCACTCCAGCCTGGGCAACAGAGTGAGACTCTGTCTCAAAAAAGAATTCAAATAAATAAATAAAACTATTGAATAGATACAGAGAGAGGTAATGGGGGAGGAAAATACAAAGAGATTTTTTTTTTCCCTTCTCTAGTAATTGTCAACAACAGAAAACAGTGTTTCTAAAGCATACTAGACATAGCTCTACCGAAAGAAGGGTAAAGAACTAGCTACCATTTACTGGGTGCTTCTGTGTCAGGAATTTTTCAGACACAGAGAGAGGATTTGGAGGGCTCAATTAATATGTCCCAAATCACACATCTACTAAATTGCCAAGCTGATCAAATCCAGATCTGTCTCATCCTAAAATCCTCATCTCTTCTGTTCATACTAGTTTGCCTGTGAAGTTTTCCACAAATCTCTTAGGATAAAGACCAGTGGACTAAGCATCGAAATTTTAGAAGGCCAGGTGCAGTAGCTCAAGCATGTTATTCCAGCACTTTGGGAGGTCGAGACAGGAAGATTACTTGAGTCCAAGAGTTTGAGACCAGTTGCAGCAACACAGTAAGATTCCATCCCTACAAAAAAATGTTATAATGGTACATGCCTACAGTCCCAGCTACTCAGGAGGCTGAGTGGGGAGGACTGCTTGAGCCCAGGAGACTGAGGCTGTGGGGAGCTATTATCACACCTCTGCACTCCAGCCTGGGTAACAGAGCAAGATCCTGTCTCAAAAAAAGAAAACATTTTAGAAGCAGTCAACTGAAGCAAGAACGTTCAAGAATCATCAATATGGATGCTTCTTTCTAACAAATAATTATACTTTTTTGTCAACAAATAAGATGAGGAAAAAACTGCAATTATTCAGGGCCTTGCCTGTTTGCACTCCCTCAGAAAACCATTGTCAAAATTAGTAAATGTCTCCAAAGAAGATAAATAAATGGATAATAAACACATTAAAAGATACTCAACATCATTAGCCATAAGGAAAATATAAATCAAAACCGCAGTGATTCACACCCTCTAGGATGTCTATTTAAAAGACAGATAATAAGCATTAGCAAAAATGCAGAGAAACTAGAACCCTCATACACTGTTGGTGGGGATGTAAAATGATGTAGTCCCTTTGAAAATAATGTGTTGGTTACCAACAAGTTAAACACAAGTTACCATATGATCCAGCAGTTCTGCTCCTAGGTATGTAATTAAGAGAACTAAAAACATATGTCCAGACAAAAACTTGTAAATGAATGTTCATTGTAGCATTGTCATAACAGCCAAATAGTGAAAGCAACTCAAATGTCCATCAATTGATAAATGGATAAACAAATCATGATATATCTATACAATGGGATATTATTTGCCAATAAAAAGAAATAAAAGACTGATTTTGCTACAATATGAATGAAACTTGAAAACATTATGCTAAATAAAAGAAGTCAGTTACAGCTACGCCTGGTGGCTCATGCCTATAATCCCAGCACTTTGGGAAGCCAAGGCAGGCAGACCACCTGAGGTCATGAGTTCAAGACCGGTCTGGGCAACATGGTGAAACCTGTCTCTACTAAAAATACAAAAATTAGCCAAGCATGGTAATGGGGACCTGCAATCTTGGCTACTCAGGAGGCTGAGACAGGAGAATCACTTGAACCCAGGGGGCAGCAGTTGCAGTGAACCAACCTGGGTAACAGAGCAAGACTCTGTCTCAAAAAAAAAAAAAAAAAAAAAAAAAAAATCTTAACTTGATCATAGTGATGAACGCATAATTCTGAACATACTAAGAATTACTGACTTGTATACTTTAAATGGATGACTTGTATTATATGATAATTAAGCTATTGCTTTTTGAGACAGATCACTTCATCACCCAAATTAATATACCCCAAATCACACATCTAGTAAATCGCCAGGCTGATCAAATCCAGGTCTGGAATGCGTGGTGCAATCTTGCCTCACTGTAACTTCTACCTCCCAGGATCAAGAGATTCTCATGCCTCAGCCTCCCAAGAAACTGGAATTACAAGCATGGGCCACTCCATCCAGCTAATTTTTTTTTTTTTTTTTTTTTTTTTTTTGAGACGGAGTCTTGCTCTGTCACCAGGCTGGAGTGCAGTGGCGCAATCTTGGCTCACTGCAATCTCTGCCTCCTGGGTTCAAGCGATTCTTCCACCTCAGCCTCCCGAGTAGCTGGGACCACAGGCGCATGCCACCACGGCCGGCTAATTTTTATATTTTTAGTACAGACAAGGTTTTGCCGTGTTGGCCATGCTGGTCTTGAACTGCTCCTCAAGTGATCCGCCAGCCTTTGCCTCCCAAAGTGCTGGGATTACAGGCATCAGCCACCACGCCCTGCCAGCTTTTTATTTGAAACAAGTTCGCAACCATGGCTCACTTCAGCCTCAACCTCTGCAGTGAGCCAAGTTCAAGCGATCCTTCTGCTTGAGCCTCCTGAGTAGCTGGGACTGCAAGTGCAGACTACTCCAATTTTTTTTTTTTTCTTCCTGTGAGACAAGGGTTGTGGGGGCAAGATGGTGTCTCACTATGTTGCCCAGGCTGGTCTCAAACTCTTGGTCTCAAGAGATCATCTCGAGTCAGCCTCCCAAAGTGTTGGGATTACAGGTAGGTGCGGACCACTATGCCTGGCCATTAAGGTTTTTTTTTGTTTTTGTTGTTTGGGAGATAGGGTCTCACTTTCATTGCCCAGGCTAGAGTACAGTGGCGCGATCACAGCTCAGTATAGCCTTGACTTCCCAGGCTCAGGTGATCCTCTCACCTCAGTCTCCCGAGTAACTGGGACTACAGGTGCGTACCACCATGCCTGGCTAGTTTTTAAAATTTTTTGTAGAAATGGGGTTTTGCCATGTTGCCCAGGCTAGTCTTAAACTCCTGGGTTCAAGTGATCCACCAGCCTCAGCTTCCTGAAGTGCTAGGATTACAAGCATGAGCTATCGTGCCCAGCTATAAATCAATTT
Organism: Cacajao melanocephalus; assembly: GCA_963573385.1. NCBI lineage: Eukaryota > Metazoa > Chordata > Mammalia > Primates > Pitheciidae > Cacajao > Cacajao melanocephalus. The sequence continues at coordinate 6,691 of CAUYLG010031086.1, read as the reverse complement.
TTAAAAATTAGTGAATAATTAGATTTTGAGAAACTAAGTCCAATCCTCCCCAATGCCCATGTATTAATAAGCCAAGGAGGGCTCTGATGGCTACATTTTTTTTTTTGAGGTGGAGTCTCACTCTGTTGCACAGGCTGGTGTGCAATGGTGCGATTTCAACTCACTACAACCTCTGCCTACTGGGTTCAAGCGATTCTCCTGCTTCAGCCTCCCAAGTAGCTGGGATTACAGGCATGTGCCACCACACCCAGCTAATTTTTGTATTTTTAGTAGAGACAGGTTTCACCATGTTGGTAATGCTGGTCTTAAACTACTGACCTTAAGTGATCCGCCCACCTTGGCCTCCCAAAGTCCTGACATTACAGGCATGAGCCACTGCGTTTGGCCTCATAGTATTGTTTGATACCTGCCAAAAACCTGATCTAGAAAACCTTTCCTCTAAACAATTAAAAGGAAATGTAAGCAGCCTGATTTCCTTGACTCAAACTATGTTGAAGAGCAATATATAGGTCAGAGGAGAAAATTTAAAGAGAAAAGTATGTTATTTACTCTCTCCTACACTTATTAAAAGATACAGGGAAAGGGAAAGTGAGCCTAGTAACTTCAGATAGATTTCTGAATGGCAGATTTCCAAACTGTAAAAGCAGAAACTGTATTGATTCATTGGCCAAATTTGTCTTCAAGGAAAAGCCCATCACAAAAAAAACAGACTATAGTTGTCCTAGACTTCTTTACTCTGTCTGGAAAGAACTACACTCACACGCAGGGAATAAAAGTAGCAATGGGAATCCCTGTTTGAGAGCGGGGGTGGGATGGGAGCAAAGTGTGACGTTCTTTGCATACAAGAATTCTATCGTATCTCTGTTTTGAGAATTGCCTAAAATCTGAGGAATCTAACAGTGGTACCAGTCAACCCTGATTAACAGATTCTCTAAGAATGTGGATGATTCTAAAATCCAGAGGCCTAGTGCGGCGGCTCACGCCTATAATCCCAGCACTTTGGGAGGCCAAGGTGGGGGGATTGCCTAAGGTCAGGAATTTGAGACCAGCTCTACTAAAAATACAAAATTAGCTAGGTGTGGTGGTGGCACATGCCTGTAATCCCAGCTACTTGGGAGGCTGAGGCAAGAGAATTGCTTGAAACGGGGAGGCAGAGGTTGCGGTGAACCGAGATGGTGCCACTACACTCCAGCCTGGGCAAAAAGAGAAAAAGTCTGTCTCAAATATTTTTGCCTAGACCTGAATTTTTAGGGCTTAATTTCACTCTAAATGCTTCTCAGGCCTCCATTTGGGTCTCCATTTGGACTTGGGCTTTACTCTGCATTTTCTAATCCCTATGCTTAAGTGCCTGCCTATTAAAAGTAAAGGTACCTTTTGTAAAATTTTATTTTTGTCTTATTTTAAATAAATAAAAAACAAATCTCAATCCCTAATTCTCAGCCCCATATTAAAAGAATTCCAATTTAGGGCAATAACTCTGATTAGCAATGAATCTCTCTCTGAAATATCCCAAGATAAGCAAATGCTACTGAAACCGTAAGGCTAGGGGACTGAGAAAAAATGAAAAATAGCCAAGGATTCAAGTAAAGCTTTGGCTGGCCTCCAATTTCTAACAATGCTCTGATGTGTTCCTCTAGCTTCTCCTTCCCTGAGCCTCCTGTCATCACACAGCACTGAGGCAGAGGTCTGACAGGCAGAGCTACAAACATGCAGCAAGGAGCCAGAGCACTGGAATTCACTACAAAGTTCAGGGGACAAGGTCAAGGCAGGATCGATTCAGTTCCTCCAACTGTTAGAGATAAGATATGAAACAATCAGCTGGGAGCATGGTTAGCAGAAAGAACAAGTAATTATGATCGGAAGACTCATGACTGATTGATCCTTAGCTCCATCCCTCACTAGCTGTTCATTCTGGCCAAGTCACTTTAGTCTTCTAACTCTCATTTTCCCTAGCTGTTAAAATTGAGAGGATAAAATACTTTTACCTACTTCAGGGTTATTATAAGGATTAAGTCAGATAAGAATGTGCTTTATAAGCTATAAAACACTAGTTTAGTGTTTGTAGAAACATTAGTTACCTCAAGTTAACAAATTAGTTACCTCAAGCTAACAAGTATCCAAATATCCACAAATTGGATACTTCTTATGTGCTCTGTGCAGTATTTAACAGAGAAAGTAGCATAATACAACCCCAATTCTCAATTAGTACTCTAACAGAGAACACCGATGAGTGAACACACAGGCATCTCTTCAAGGTGGTATGAAACAGGGATGGAGTTGCAGTTGATTTAGTCTGAGGAACAGAGGTTAGAATCTCAGGAAGGTGATACTGGAGCTGGGCCTAGAAGGTGAAGTGGGTGATGGCCAGGCGGAGGAGGCCGGGATGTGCATTCTGGGGAGAGAAATTAAATAAGCAAGGGGGTGTGAAAGTACACAGTATTTAGGGAGCACTGAGTTGTCTCATGTGGCTATAGCACAAGCTATAAAAAAACAGAGTTCTTGGAAATGAAGCTGGACAGGTGGGCAACAGAACAAGACTCTGTCTCAAAAAAAAAAAAAAAAAAAGGAAATCACAATTTCTTTTCTCCTTATTTCTCTCCCTTCTTTGTCCTGACACTATAAACAATAAGACACAATATTTGCCAAAGAAAATAAATTAAAAAAAAAAAAAAAAACAGAAAAAAGAAACAAAACAAAACAAAAGACACAATATTTGCCTTCAAGTGGTAATATAGCTAAAAGATACAGCATGTATATAAACACTTCAGATGCTGTAACAAAAGCACATAAGGAGTACAGTCATGGGCATTAAGAAAGGGTAGTCAGTTTCACATCAGAGAGTCAGGAAAATATTTATTGAAGAGGGGTTAAGTTGGTGTTACCCAGGGAGAACAAACTTGGGGAAGGTATTCCAAGCACAGGAAGCAGAATGAACAAAGATACAGAGCCATATAATAGCATGCTACATAGTTCAGCAAGAGCTCAAGGTATCAGGGAAACTTGGTGCTATGAGCCTGGAAAGGTAGGCAGCAACCAGAAGACAGTTCTGCATAGATTCAGAGCACAGTTTCTAGATTTTAGGTTGCCTAAATTCTAAAATTTCAGTTCTGCCTTTTTCCAGCAGCATGACCTTGGACAAATTACTTATCCTCTCTAAGGAGTACATAAAATGGGGATATTAACAGAACCCACAGCATAAGATCATTGAAGGATTAAATGAAATAATCCATGTAAAGGACTTAGTATAGAATGTCCAATTTAGGGCTAGTCACAGTGACTCACTGTACTCCAGCCTGAAAGACAGAGCAAGACTTCATCTTAAAAAAAAAGTCCCATTTAGACTAGGTATGGTGACTCATGCCTGTAATTCCAAGACACTGGGAGGCCAAGGCGGGAAGACTGCTTGAGGTCAGAAGTACAAGACAAGCCTTGGCAACACAGCAAGACCCCATCTCTATGAAAACACACACAAAACTTAGCCAGGCATGGTGGCATATGCCTATAAACCTAGCTACTTGGGAGGCTGAGGTAGGAGGATAACTTGAGCCCAGGAGTTGGAGGCTGTAGTGAGCTATGATTGTACCTCTGCACTCTAGCCTGGCAACAGAGCAAACCCTGTCACACACCACACACACCTACGCCCCCCCCCCAAAAAAAACACACACGAAGACAGAGAGAGAGAGAGAGAGAGAGAGAGAGAGAGAAAGAGAATATGTCTGATTGACAAGAAGTCAAGATACTATTACTACCATTGCTATTATAGAAAACTTTGTTAGGAAACTATTATAGTGGTCAAGGCAGCAGACACTGAGGCCCTTAACAAAAGCAGCGATACAGAGAGGGAGAAGAGAGATGCATGCAGTCTTTCTGAGCTGCAAGTGATTGACTGGACTTGGTAACAAGGGAGAGATTATGGGTAGTACTGAATCAAATATGATTCTAGTTTCCTAACTTGGGCAACTAGCCATGTGAGTGAAAATATTTACAATTTAGGGTATGTTCAATAAAAGCTATGCCTGGGTAACATACAGATGAACATGTAAAATACACCATGACACTCGCTTTTGGCTCTGGTAAGAATGCAAGAAAAGGCTCTATCGCTGCCTTCTTATCCAGGTCTAGTAGTGTGAAAATCACACTCACCTGCAGTACCCACTAAACAAATGGCCCTAAGAAGCCATATTTGATTTGTGTAACCACCTCCTTACCCATGGTTTACTGAACTACAGATGGACAATTGGCCCATGGAGGAAAAGGAGACTTCAGCCAACCAGACTTGCTATGTTTGTGCATTCAGAATCATATGGCCTCAGAGCATCACTGTTGGAGGGACAGCCACCATGGCTCACTCATAGCAATAAAAGAAAAGCAGAGAAATGAATATAGGAGGCACATAGAAGCAAAATGAAGGAGTACAAGACCCCATAAACGAGAAAGACCTGGGCAGCACAGTGAGAACCCATCTCTACAAAAAAATTAAAAAATTAGCAGGGTATGATAGTGCATGCCTGCAGCCGGGTGCAGTGGTTCACGCCTGTAATCCCAGCACTTTGGGAGGCTAAAGCGGGCAGATCACTTGAGGTCAAGAGTTTGAGACCACCCTGCCCAACACAGAAAAACTCCATCTCTACTAATAATACAAAAACCTGCCGGGCATCATGGCACATGCCTGTAATCCCAGCTACTCAGGAGGCTGAGGCATGAGAATCGCTTGAACCCGGGAGGCAGAGGTTGCAGTGAGCTGAGATGGCACCATTGCACTCCAGCCTGAGCAACAAGAGCAAAACTCCATCTCAAAGAAAAAAAAAAGAGATCGTGCATGCCTGTAGTTCCAGCTACTCAGGAAGATGAGGTGGGAGAATCACTTGAGCCCGGGAGATCAGGGCTGCAGTGAGCTGTGATCTTGCGACTGTACTCCAACCTGGGCAACAGCATTAGACACTGTCTCAAAAAAAAAAAAAAAAAAAGAAGAAGTGAGAGTTGTTTTCTGATAACTGTTCAGTTTTCATAAAGCCCAGCTGTATCTAGACATCAGATTCTGTGAGATCATCCCATATCCACTTCTACTTGTGCTTCTTTGTATCCCATGCAATCAAACAATCCTGGTTGCTACCATGGATGAGACTACCCAAGAATACAGAACACAAAACCAAAAAACGGCCACGGTTAGGACCCTGGGGAACACCAAGATGGAAGAGTCAGACAGAGGAAGAAAAGCCAGTGAAACAGGCAGAAAAAAATGCATTCACAGAGGAAAGGGGTCATTCAGGAAAAAGCAATGGTCTAGAAGTCAATGTAAGAGAGGGTTTTAAGAGGTAGACAACAATATCAAATGCTACAGAGAAATCAAATAAGAAGAAGATGAAACTAGGCTACTGGATAGGCCAACTAAAGGATCACTGGCGACCTTTTGCAGAGAAGCACTGATTATTATTATAATTCAAAAACTTTGTTTTCAGATCCTGACTGCCACAGTAATCACACTGTTTATCTTTAGGTGAGTCTTAACATGCCTCTTTTATTTAAAATAAAAATAATAACAAATCTTCACCCAGCCCTTGTATCTTGGACTACCTGGTAGTAAAATTCATGTAAAATTCATCAGATTGAACATTTAAGATTCATTCACTTTGGCCGGGCGCGGTGGCTCATGCCTGTAATCCCAGCACTTTGAGAGGCCGAGGCGGGTGAATCACAAGGTCAGGAGTTCAAGACCGCCTGGCCAAGATGGTGAAACTCCGTCTCTACTAAAAATACAAAAATTAGCCAGTACTGGTGGCACACACCTATAATCCCAGCTACTCGGGAGGCTGAGGCAGAAGAATCGCTTGAACCCAGGAGGCGGAGGTTGCAGTGAGCTAAGATCGTGCCACTGCACTCCAGCCTTAGTGACAGAGCAAGACTCTGTCTAAAAAAAAAAAAAGCATGCACTTTAGAGATAAAATCCTCCTCTTCGTATCCTTCCATAGTATTCAGATTAAAAAATAAAAATATGCTGGGCACAGTGGCTCACACCTATAATCCTAACTAACACTTTGGGAGGCTGAGCTGGGAAGATCACTTTAGCCCAGGAGTTTGATACCAGACTGGACAATATAGTGAGACCTTGTCTATTTAAAAATAAATTAATAAATGAGAAAAAAAAAAGAACAGGCTTATAAAGTAATGTATATAGCTAGGAGTAAACTGTTCTTTGAATTTTTTTTTTTTTTTTTTTTTTTTTAAAAGATGAGGTTTCACCGTGATGGCCAGGCTGGTCTTGAACTCCTGACCTCAGATGATCCACCCACCTCGGCCTCCCAAAGTGCTAGGATTACTGGCGCGAGCCACCGCGCCCAGCCCTTTAATTTTAAAAAATCATCCATGGAATCTTCAACCTCTGCCTCCTGATGTAATGGTATGTAATACTGTCTTCACCAAGAAGCAGATCAATACAAGTTTCCACACCATTATGATTACATTAATTTTCAAAAAGCTAGGCATGGTGACTCACACCTGTAATCCCAGCACTTTGGAGGCTGAGGCAGGAGGATTGCTTGAACTCAGGTGCTTGAGAACAGCCTGGGCAACATGGCGAGACCCCTTCTCTATTAAAAAAGATAAGAAAAGAGGGCCAGGCATGGTGGCTCACGCCTGTAATCCAAGCACTTTGGAGGCCAAAGCGGGTGGATCACCTGAGGTCTGGAGTTCA
>CAUYLG010031085.1:0-19736 GCA_963573385.1 Cacajao melanocephalus | reverse complement strand
AATGAGCTCTCTCAGAAAGATCTCTTTGTTCGAATAGAAAGTATTGATGATCAGTGACATCAACTGGGCAATTTCTGCCTGAAAGGCGAACGTCTCCACCTCCTCCTCCTCCATCGGTTGGTCTTGGGTCTGCATTTCCTCCGGCATCTGGAAGGACACCGTGCCGGTTTAAAACCCCGCAGGCTGTCTACAGGCGCAACACGAAATTCCATCGCGTCCTCCAAATATTTTTAAAGCCGAATTGGAGATTTGCGAAGTTTAAGTAAACCGAAAATAGAAGGGCGGCTGACAAAGGATGACCTCATTTCGGAGCGCGGTAACCACCAGGAGCGTGTGCGCGCTTCCGGGAGGCGGCTGCAGGCCCGGGCGCCGTCCCCCCGCCGCGGGCCCCAACGGACACCCCGCACCCTCCCGCGCGGACTGGGGCGGGTGGCGGCTCCTCCACAGCGGCCTCCTCCGCCTGCGCCCCAGCGGGGCCGGCCGGGGGGTCCCCCACAGCCCGGCCGCTCCGCTCCCGTGCGGCGCCCGCTCCGGCGCTGCTGACGAGCCTCGGGGAGTCCGCGGCCGCCCGGCCCATTTCTGAAGCGGGCCGGAGGCCTCCGGAGTCGGGAGCGCGGCCCTCGTGGACTCAGGGCTCCAGCCCAGCCCCCATCGCCTCCGCTTCGCGCCAGCCGCCTCCAGCCCCCACCAATCCCCCGCCACAAGCCTCCCCCAACCGCCCCTCACCTTGGCTAAGGGACCGCTGAGGCTCCGCAACGAAGCAGCACCCAGACGCTGAAGCAACTGGCGCGCCGCCCCCGCGCCTGCCTTATATAGCGACGGGCCCGCCCAGCGCGCGGCGCTTTTTCCAGAAGCCTCCCGAACCTTCCGGAAGAACCCTCCCCAACCGCCGCCGCGGCCGCGCGCCTGCGCCTGCGCCCTCGCCGCGGCCCGCCCCTCCCCCTGGGCGCGCAGACCCCGCGCGTGGCCCGGCCCCGGCCACCCTCCCTCAACCGCCGCCGCGCGCCCTCTGCACGCCCCCGCGCCAGCCTCAATGCGCCTGCGCGGCTTGGAATTCTCGGGAAGGTCTGGGCGCTTCTCCGGGCCGCCCGCGCCCTCTGCCCTGCACCCCCCGAACCGCCGAGCGCGGGCGGAGGGCAGGCCCGGACGTGGGGGCGTTTATGAAATGCGCGAACGTGAGGAGGTCGCCCCTGTGCGGGTGCCGTGAGAGCGCCGCGCCTCTGATAACCCGGCTGAACCGAGCGCGGGGCCTGGGCGGGAGGCGCGCCTGAAGGGAGGGGCGTACGTGGACGGGAGCGCCCCGGGTCTCACGCGCCGGGTAGACTGCCGGAGTCGCGGTCCTGCTGCCACAGAACCCGGCCGCAGGCGGCGCTGGCATCGCGGGGCTCTGCTCCCCGGGGGCGGGCCGTGGGCCACCCGCTGCTCACTGAGTTCGCCGTCCGGCTCGGGAATTCTCCAGACCCACCGATGGCTCGGGAGCGCTCTCTACCTTTGGGTTCCCCGAAAGCCATGCCCTTCACACTTCAGCGTCCCTTAATTTGGGGAACAAGTTCATGCTCGCCCAGCTGCACCAGGCATGATTTTGAAAAGCGCATTGTTTTGCCGATCGATGTATTTGAGGTCTCCAAGTGAAGTATCTAACAATTCTTAGGTGATTAACCTGCCCTAAAAGCCAGGTTTGGGGTTTTTTTGTTTTTTTGGACAGCCTCGCCCTCTGTCGCTCAGGCTGGGGTGCCATGGCGCAATCTCGACTCACTTGCAGTTTCGACCTCCCGGGCTCAGGTGATTCTCCTGCTTCAACCTCCCGAGTAGCTGGAACCACAGGCGCCGACACCACACCCGGCTAGTTTTTGTATTTATTTGTAGAGACGGGGTTTCACCACGTTACTCAGGCTGGAAGAGCCAGTTTCTCCATGAGAATTATAGGATATTTTGGCCAGCGCCAGCTGTGAGAACGTTGGAGGCGTTGTGCTTCCTCAGACCTGGCTCAGGTCGACACCCTGGTTCCCCTGCCTGGCCCATGTCCTCTTCCTCTTTGTCTCTGGCGCCTCCCATGATCGGGCCGCCTCCTGCCTAGACTCACAGCCATGCCCTGGGAATAATCTGGAAGCTCCTTGCCGTGTAAACAAAGGACGGAACTACCTCCACTTCCTGGTCTCTAGGGAAACCCAACTTGCTCAGGAGCAGGGGTTTTCAGACTGCGGCCTGAGACCCCCTCAAGAGTGTGTGAAATCAACAGAAAGCGTCTTGCCTGGCATTACAAAGTGGGGGAAGTGGATGGAAACTAGCAGCCATGTGGCGCGGGCCCCAGCGTTGGGGGCGTGTGCTGAGTCCCGTGGTAGCTGATCCGCAGGCTGGGGGCGCGCCCCCGGCCCAGGCTTTCCCTACAGCTACAGCTGCAGCCGGGGCTGGCGGGGAGGAATGCGGAAGCAGGAGGGGCGGTGAGGCGGTCGCTGGAGAGGCGCAAGGTCTTCCCTGGCAAGTGCCTCCTCCACCTGTTTCCTTCCGGTCACCGCCAGCCACTGCCACCACTCTCCTCACTTGCAGGAACTCTTCCTATCGCAGTTTCTGCCATTGCCTGGGGGGGGGGGGGGGGGTGGTGATTTCTTATATAGGAGCCATCCAGGGGCCTAGCTCTGACATTCTTTGTCCTTTGTTTCTGGGGCCCTCATTTTTCCCCATTCCTCCAGTGAACCTGCCCCAAAGCCCCTCCCTGGGTCTGGGCATCACTGGGAACCACTGTTTCCCGTCAGGCTCCACCTTTAATGTCCCTCCCTCCTTCCGCAACTTCCTGTCTTTCCAGCTCTCCTGCCTCTGTTAATACACAGGACATTTTGGTCCTGTTTCCAGGTAACATTCCACAGTTACCCACAAGTTGAGACCTCTGCCATGGTTTCTATCATCACGCCATGGTTTTCCTCTCAGCCTCTGGCTGTTCTGTCTCTCAGACTCATGCCCCTCTCCCTGGCACATCACGGAGCTCCTTGCCCCCGGGTCTTGTCCAGCACTCTCACTAATAGAACCTGTGTGCAGAACATGAGTCCATGGAGAGCCGGGCCATGACTCTGCTCCAGACCTAGATGCTGAGCTCATGAGCTTCCCCCACCTCTCTGGCCCTCTTTGAGGGCTTGTTAGCCAGGTGACTGACTATCTCACGAATCAAGAACCCCAAGCTTCCCCGCAAAGGATCCGGCACTAAGTCGTGCCACTTCTGTCCATCTTCACCCCCCACCCCCGCTTCCACACAACTGTCAGCTCACCTGGAAGGCCTCCATAACCACCTAACTGCTCCCTGGCATCTGTTCTGATCTGTCTCCAACCTGTAGCCCAGGTGAGCTTTGAGAACACAGACCTGGCCCTATCTGTTCCCTCCTCCCCACCCTCCGCAAATCTTTTTTTTTAAGGATGGAGCAATACTTTATTTTTACACACTTTGACAAGGGGGTTTTCCGTAAACAACCTTTCCAGTGGAGAACAAAGACCATGAAAAAATCAGCCTCCAGATATCAGTAGCTGTGTCTGCTCAGGGCCGAGTCTCCCCCTTGCCCATGTGGTGAGGTGGAGGGGTGTACTTCCCTTCCTTCGTCAGTTTATCCCGTTGCCTCCAGATGGTATCCTTACGTTTCATCGTTTTCTTCCAAAGTTTGCACTCTATGAAATCATCATAGTCTATCTTGCACTCTTTCTCTGCCCAGATAGTGCCGATTCCATGTGCACCTTCTATCCATTCTTTGTCAAAAGCATGGCATTGAGCAGGAAACTTGTAGGGCTGTTCAGCACTTTGGATTGCCCACCATGGATCTAGGTAAATGCCAAACCTTTTCTGCACGTCCAAGAAAGGCATGGCTTTTCTTTGCCTGGATCTTCATATCCATTGCTTCATGGGTGTTTTTATACTGAAATCAAAGGAGGCCTTCAGGCATAGAGAGGCAAGCCCAGGCTATTGCTGTTTTCTGTTTCATGGATCCTGAGGCCCCGACACTCAGTAGAACAAGTCTAACTAAGTATTCCTCCCAACATAGCCGTGCTCCTCCTCCGCAAATCTTAACTGACTTCCCATCCTTCCAGGAGGAAGATAGAGCTCTTTAGGCCTGTGAGGCCCTGTAGGTCACTGCTGCCTACCCATACAGCCCCAGTTCCCACTGTGCTCCTATTTTTGTACCTGGCACTCTCCCCATGACTCACCCCCACAAGGCTGTGCAAATGCTGTTCCCTTTGCCTAGAGCACCATTCCCTCTGTTCTTCTCTAATTAATTTCTAGTGGACCTTCTGCTCACGTTTTCTTTTTTTTTTAAGATGGGGTTTCACCATGTTGGCCAGGCTGGTCTTGAACTCCTGACCTCAGGTGATCCACCCACCTCAGCCTCCCAAAGTGCTAGGATTACAGGCGTGAGCCACCGCGCCCAGCCGCTCACATGTTTTCTTAAGAACCCCTGCCTGCCTCCCACCAGGCCAGGTGTCCTGTTATGGAGAGGTTCTCAGAATGTGATGCCCTCTCCTTCAGAGTATAGACCGCATTGCTTTTCTGCTTCCTGTAGCCCTCCAATCCCAGGTTCTTCCACTTCAGCTTGACCTCCTTTTCTGTCCAGCCTCCTCCCTGGCTTCCTTAACAACATATTTTTAATAGATCACCAAACTCTGCAGATTGAGCCTCCTAAATATTTGTTGACCTCGTCCCACAGTGATCTTGCTGTCAGGGCAATCTGACCATTTTCCTCCTCCATTTGAAACATTTCAGTGTCCCTCCATAAAGCTGGAGCATGGATTCGAGATCCAGGTGGCCTGGTTTCAGATCCTAGTTCAGCCGCTGTCTGGGTGACCCAGAGCAAGTCACTTACCCTTTCTGTGCATCCAGTTCAGTATCTGTAGAATGGGCATGAACGTCTTCTTCATAGAGTGGTTATGAAGCTTAAGTGAGCTGATTCTGGTTTTGGACATGGCTCAGGTGCTAGCCTACCCCACAGGAATTTATGCCCCCTTACATGCTTACCAGGCAGCAGGCTAGGTACTTTGCATGCAGTCTTTTTCTCTTTTCTATATTCATTTTCCTCAATATGCAGTGCTGCATGCAGTTTCTTAATCCTCTCAACTCTGAAGTAAGTGACTTTGGTCCCACTGTACAGATGAGAACGCAGAGGCTCAAGAGAGGAGGTAAGTCCTTTACTCAGGGTCACCCAGAGCAAGGGCCTCCAGGGCAGTTACACCAGGTCTGGGTCATAATTTTTTTTTTTTCCTGAGACACAGTCTCAGTCAGGCGCAGTGGCTCACATCTGTAATTCCAGCACTTTGTGAGGCTGAGGCGGGTGGATCACGAGGTCAAGAGATCGAGACCATCCTGACCAACATGGTGAAACCCTGTCTCTACTAAAAACACAAAAAAATTAGTTGGGCGTGGTGGCGCGCGCCTGTAGTCCCAGCTATTTGGGAGGCAGAGATTCCAGGGAGTTGAGATTGTGTTACTGTGCTCCCCCGCATGGGCAACAGAGCAAGACTCTGTCTCAAAAAAAAAAAAAGACACAGTCTCACTGTGTTGCCCAGGCTGGAGCACAGTGGCACAAACATGGTTTACTACAGCCTCAACCTCCCAGGCTTAAGCGATCCTTCTGCCTCAGCCTCCTGAGGAGCTGGGACCACAGGTATGTGCCACCACGCCCAGCTAATTTTATTTTTATTTTTTTGTAGAGATGAGGTCTCACCATATTGCCCAGGCTGGTCTTGAACTCCTGGACTCAAGCAGTCCTCCCACTGTGGCCTCCCAAAGTGCTGGGATTACAGGCATGAGCCACTGCAACTGCTTTTGGCTCATAAATTTTCATACATTGTTTTTATTTTTTCATTTTCGTTCAGTTCAAAATATTTTTTAAATTTCCTTTTCTTATTTCTTGACTCATGGGTTATTTATAAATGTTTTACTTAGTTTTCAAATAGGTAGAGGTTTTTCAGATATCTTTTTGTTAATTTTTTTTTTTTGAGACAGCATCTCGCTCTGTTACCTGGCTGGAGTACAGCGGTGTGCTCTCAGCTCACTGCAACCTCTGCCTCCCAGGTTCAAGCAATTCTCATGCCTTAGTCTCCCAAGTAGCTGGGATTACAGGCATGCATCACCACACCTGGCTAACTTTTTTGTATTTTTAGTAGAGATGGGGTTTTACCATGTTTGCCAGGCTGGTCTCAAACTCCTGGCCTCAAGTGACCTGCCTGCCTCGGCCTTGCAAAATACTGGGGTTACAGGCGTGAGCCATTGTGCTCAGCCATCACTGATGTCTAGTATTTAATTCCATTGTGGTCAGAGAACATACTTTGCATGATTTGAATCCTTTTAAATTTATTGAGCCTTGTTTAATGGCCCAGAATATGGTCTATTTTGGTAAATGTTCTTTTTGAAAAATAATTATGCTGAAAGATACCAGTCATTTTTACAAAATTTTATAAAATGCAAACTAAAAGGTCTGGTCTGGTGGCTCACGCTGTAATCCCAGCACTTTGGGAGGCTGAGGGTGGGCCAGTCATGAGGTCAGGGTTCATGACCAGCCTGGCCAACATGGTGGAACCCCATATTTACCAAAAATACAAAAATTAGCAGAGCGTGGTGGCGCGTGCCTGTAGTCCCAGCTACTCAGGAGGCTGAGGCAGGAGAATCGCTTGAACCCAGGAGGTGGAGGTTGCAGTGAGCCAAGATTGTGCCATTGCACTGTAGCCTGGGCGACTGAGCGAGACCCTGTCTCAAAAAAAAAAAAAAAAAGAGGCCGGGCGCGGTGGCTCACGCCTGTAATCCCAGCACTTTGGGAGGCTGAGGGTGGGCCGATCACGAGGTCAGGGTTCATGACCATCCTGGCCAACATGGTGAAACCCCGTCTCTACTAAAAACACAAAAAAATTAGCTGGGCATGGTGGCGCGCGCCTGTAGTCCCAGCTACTCGGGAGGCTGAGGCAGGAGAATTGCTTGAACCTGGAAGGTGGAGGTTGCAGTGAGCCAAGGTCGCGCCACTGCACTCCAGCCTGGTGCCTGGTGGCGGAGTGAGACTCTGTCTCAAAAAAAAAAAAAAAAACTACAGTATTTCTGCATTCTGAGTTAATCAAGATTCGAAACATTCACATAAATAAGCATGGTTTGGATGAAAAGTTATTAAAAGTTCATTATAAAAACTAAAAAAAGAAAATGCAAACTAATCTATAGTGACAAAAAGCAGATCAGTGGTTTCCTTTAGGAGGTGGGGCAGACAGGGCAGAAGGGAAGGCTCACAGGGACCTGAGGAAACTTTTGGGTGATGAATCTTCACTATCTTGATTGCAGTGATGGTTTCCTAGGAGTATACATATGTTGAAATATATAAAATTGTACTTTATATATATAAAATATGTAAAATTTATACTTATGTATAAAATATATAAAATTTCAATATATATATTGAAATATATAAAATGTGTAGTTTATTGCTGTTTTTATACTTATTTTTTTAAGACAGGGTCTGTCACCCAAGCTGGAGTGCAGTGGCAAAATCTCGGCTCACTGCAGCCTCTGCCTCCCGGGTTCAAGTGGTTCTCATGCTTCAGCCATCTGAGTAGATGAAACTACACACACACGCCACCACACCCAGCTATTTTCGCATTTGCATTTTAGTAGAGACAAGGTTTCACCAAGTTGCCTAAGTTGGTCTTTTTTTTTTTTTTTTTTTGAGACAGGGTCTCACTCTGTCGCCCAGGCTGGAGTGCAGTGGTGAGATCTTGTCTCACTGCAACCTCTGCCTCCTGGGTTCAGGTGATTCTCCTGCCTCAGCCTCCCGAATAGCTGTGATTACAGCTGTATGCCACAATGCCCGACTAATTTTTGTATTTTTAGTAGAGTCTGGGTTTCCTCATGTTGGCCAGGCCGGTCTTGAACTCTTGACCTCAAATGATCCACCTGCCACAGCCACCCAAAGTGCTGGGATTACCAGTATGAGCCATTGCGCCCAGCTTTTTTTTTTTGAGACGAAGTCTCGTGCTGTTGCCCAGCTGGGAGTGCAGTGGCGAGATCTTGGCTCACTGCAACCTCTGCCTCCTGAGTTCAAGCAATTCTCCTGCCTCCGCCTCCTAAGTAGCTGGGATTACAGGCATGTGCCACCACACCAGACTAATTTTTTTGTATTTTTAGTAGAGGCGGGGTTTCACTATGTTGGCCAGACTGGTCTCGAACTCCTGACCTTGTGATCAGCCCTCCTTGGCCTCCCAACGTGCTGGGATTGCAGGCGTAAGCCACTGTGCCTGGTCCCAAGCTGGTCTTAAACCCCTGGCCTCATGTGATCCGCCTGCCTCGGCCTCCCAACGTGCTGGAATTATAGGTGTGAGCCACCACCCCCAGCCAACAGCTGTTTTTCAAAAGTTGATGTTTAGCAAACCTCGTAGAAAGTTGAAGAAATGTTCAGGATCAAGCTATAATTACATAGGAAAATTAAGTGGTTCATACTTAGGAAAGAAAAATTGTAAATGACTGTAGTGAGGGAAAAGTAGATTTTAAAAATGTATATACTTAAAAAAAAAAAGAAAGAAAAAGCAAGTCATTTCTTGGAAACAGACACGGTTTCTAAGAAAGATGGCATCAGTTAAAGCACAGGCTTGGAGCCAAATTGTGAATTCCAGTCCTGCCATTCACTGGCTGTGTGACCCTGAGCAAGGTTCTCAGACTCTCTGTGCTTCGGGCTAAACATCTCTACAATAGGGGTGACCATAGAAGGGATGTGAGAGGGCCAGGTACGGTGGCTCACACCTGTAATCCCAGAACTTTGGGAAGCCGAGGCGAGCAGATCACCTGAGGTCAGGAGTTAAAGACCAGCCTGGCCAACATGGTGAAACCCCCATCTCTACTAAAAATACAAAAAATTAGCCAGGCATGGTGGCACACGGCTGTAATCCTAGCTACTCAGGAGGCTGAGACAGGAGAATTGCTTGAACCCGGGAAGTGGAGGTTGCAGTGAGCCGTTCCCGCCACTGCACTCCAGCCTGGCACCTGGAGACAGAGTGAGACTTTGTCATTAAAAAAAAAAAAAAAAAAGGAAAAAGAAAAAAGGATGTGGGAGGATCCTGGGAGCAGGTGCTGGCCATGTATGTTTCAGAGTTGACCCTAAAGTGGATTTCTACAGAGCAAACCAGTTTTCCATTGACTACTTTGGTACCAAAACTGTTCTTCACCTAGCAAGTTTTAACCCATCCTTCAAACCTTCAAAGCCAGCTTGGGGTTGGTCACTTCTTGAATTCACCACATGCCACCCTCAGAAGGGAGCTGGCAAACTCTCCTTCCCCTCCCTCCCACTGTTGGCAGCACTGAGTCAAGCTGAAAAAAAAGTCTGGCCATGTTGATAAGCCAGATATGGAGTCTTACTGCTCATTATTTGTTCATCATTTCATATCTGTGTACCAAACGCCTGTGTGCAGGCCCTGGGTCAAAGTGGGAGCAAAATTGTGTCCTCCCCATCGTAGTGGAAGCAGACATAACGCCCCGCCACCTAAATATGTGGACTTAGAAACTCTCAAAGAGCACTGGGATGGTGTGGGGCACCCCAAGCACTGAGAAGGGCAGGTGCTGGCTGCGGGGAGGGACTGTGGGGAAGGGCATGCAGGAAAGGGAGGGAACAGTGTTTGCAAGAGCCCTGAGGGTCTTCGGTGAAATCTAGAAGGAACACTAGGAGTTAGCCAGGGAACAGTGAGAAGGCAAGAAGTAAAAAGAAAATGGAGGCTGGAAAATTCCTTCAGTGCAGTGGGTGGGGGGACACAGAACCCCTTTTGGGGCAGGGGTTGGCTACTGGAGCTGAAGTCAGAGGTAGGCAGGGGCCAACGGACTGGAAACATGGCCTGGAGATCATAGGAGGAGTTGTGGCATCTTCCCAGGAGCTGCAGTCTGACCAGCATCCACTCTGACTGTGGGGTGGAGGAAGCACGCTTCCAGTGAGACCTGAGGAGGGCCTGTCCCCGAAAAGTTGGTGGGCGGAGCAGACTCGGGAGAGGTCCAGTTAACAGAGTAAGTTAACAGGGTGAAGCACAGGAGCCCCAGAGGTTCCTGGGTGGGTGAGGCCATGCTCACCAGGGAAACATAGGGCCCAACAGATGGTGGCAGGTTACCCCTGCCAGTGGTTCAGTGTCACCTTTGTTAGGCGACAGTGTCTGTGGCACATCCACGTGGATGGGCCTCCAGTGAACAGGATGCTGGGCATGTGAGCAGGAATGTGATAGAAGGGATGGATTGGGAAGGAAGGGAATGGGACAGGCATGGATGGGCACAAAGATGATTCCCATGATGGCAGTCTCAGGCCAAAAAGCCTGGGATCTTGGAGGAAGACAGCACTGGGGGACAGGAGGCTATGCCTCTGAGTGGAGTCCAGTCCTGGGCGTGCTTGGGAGGTGGTGTGGGAGAGGGATGGTGGGACTCCTTCCTCCCTATCGCCCCTCACCTGCAGGCCTCCCCAGCCTCCCTCCTGCAGAAGTCTCAGTCCGAGGCCCCTGGCACCGACTATGACTCAGGAAGGGAACAGATGTGCATGAGCCCCCTGGGTAAGGTAGAACTGACAAAGCAGAGGTAGGTCCCTCAGGAGCTTACGTTCTAGTCAGGGAGGGTCAGGCCAGAAACAAGCAAACAACAAGCAGTATGTATTCTGGCATGCTCCTGTCTCAGCAAAACTGGGGTCCTGGACATGAATTTGAACTCCTTCCCCAAAGTACTGCCATTTTTCCTTGAACTCACCTTCATATCTTCTGAGTCATCTTTGACTCATCACTTGCCTTCAGCCCCCACATTCTGACAGCTGCCAAGTCTGGTAGATTTTTCCTTTAAAACATTCTTTCTTGCCGGGCACAGTGGCTCTCACCTGTAATCCCAGCACTTTGGGAGGCCAAGGCAGGTGGATTGCCTGAGCTCAGGAGTTCGAGATCAGCCTGGGCAACATAGTGAAAAAACTAGCCGGGCGTGGCAGCGTGCACCTGTAGTTCCAGCTACTCGGGAGGCTGAGGCAAGAGAATTGCTTGAACCCAGGAGACAGAGGTTGCAGTGAGCCAAGATTGCGCCACTGCATTCCAGCCTGGGTGACACAGCGAGACTCTGTCTCAAAAACAAACAAAAAACGTTCTTTCTCTCTGTGCTTAGGGTCCTGCCCCGATCCAGGCCCTCAGGGCCCCCCACCATGTCCACTTCTAGCTGGCTCTTGCTGGGTTTATCTGTTCTACATTCCCGTTTTCATTTGCCCACTTCCCAGTGCAGAAAACTCCTGGGCTCCCAGGACCCTGAGCCCGTAGTCCCTCTCTAGGCCTTCAAACCCCAGGGCCCAGCTGACCCTGCCTCTGACTGCTCACTGCTGGGGCATCAACATACACCTTCCTTGGGAGGCCCCCTCCTGTGCCCATCTCCCTGCCTCACCTTGGTGCTCTCAGACCTGGAATGCTGGACATGCGCATGTCACCAGGGCACCTCCCCAGCCCTGCCCACAACCCAGCTGAGTTCCCTAAGGCAGCCTAATGGGGCACCATGGTCAGCCCTGACCAGGGACCTGGTGATTTCAGAAGAATATGGCAGAGAGATGCAGAGAGATACAGAGAGAGGCAAACAGAATGCAAAAGGGGTGTGGGGGGGTGCACCAAGAATATGCAGCTGCACTGTTTTCTGATTTTGTGCCAGCCTCCCCATCCTTCTCTGAGTTCACAGCAGCTCCATTTTCTCGCCCCTCCCTTCAGCCTCCACGGGCATCACATCCTGCTAAGTGCACTCAGGACCCCTCACCCTCAAATTCAACATTACGGCACCCCCTTTTATTCACTCCGTTACTGCAGCAGCCCAAGGGGCTGATCATCCTTACACGCTGGGTTGTTTTCCAAATGCACCTGGAACCTCTTGCCGTGCCCTTCTCCAGGCAAACACGTGTCTGCTGAGCTTGGCTTGGAAATCACCTCCCCTGACCAAATTTACTCTGCGTGCCTCCTCCACAGCTCTTAGCCCCTGGTGTGAATTGAAATTAGACTGTGTCTTTCTCGTCTCAGGACCTGGCATATGGCACGCAGCCATCTATGTGTGCTGAATGGATAACTGACTTGCTTTCCAGCGGGACCAAATGCGAACCCTTCGCCCAAAGGCTGATTAACCTTTGGCGCCACCTACTGGTCAGCTCATTGGTTGTGTGCGGGGCCTCCAGTTGGAAATGACTTTGAAGTTTAGGAATTTCATTTTTTCTTTATTCCCTGTGAAGGGAGAATTAGGAAAGTGAGAATTAAGTGACCTCCAGTATAGTTCACCATCATTAATGTTTCACTCTGAAAAGTTCATGGCAAAGCCTCTAGCCTTTCATGGAGTAGGAATGAAACTGTCTGTATGTGTAAGAGAAGAAAGCACTTTTTTCCCCCAGATGGACTCTTGCTGTTGCCCAGGCTGGAGTGCAACGGTGCAATCTCGGCTCACTGCAACCTCCACCTTCTGGGTTCAAGCGATTCTCCTGCCTCAGCCTCCCCAGTAGCTGGAAAACCCACTGCATCGGCTAATTTTTGTATTTTTAGTAGAGATGGGGTTTCACCATCTTGGCCAGGCTGGTTTTGAACTCCTGAACTCATGATACACCTGTGTCAGCCTCCCAAAGTGCTGGGATTACAGGCATGAGCCACTGCGTCTGGCCGAATTTTGTGTTTTTAGTAGAGATGGAGTTTCTCCATGTTGGCCAGGCTGGTCTCAAACTCCTGACCTTGTGATCCACCCACCTCAGCCTCCCAAAGTGCTATTACTGGCATGAGCCACCGCGCCTGGCCTAATTTTTTTAGTAGAGATAGGGTTTCTCCATGTTGGCCAGGCTGGTCTTGAACTCCTGACCTCAGGTGATCTGCCTGCCTTGGCCTCCCAAAGTGCTAGGATTACAGGTGTGTGCCACCATGCCCAGCGAAAGCAATCTCTTTTAAAGAAAAAAGAATGGAGTGTTAAAAAAAAAAAGAAAGAAAAATTTGAAGCAAGCTGAGACTTTTTTTTTCCTTTTTTTTTTTTTTTTTTTTTTTAATAAAGATGGGGTTTCACCATGATGGCCAGGCTGGTCTTGAACTCCTGACTTCAGGTGATCCACCCACCTTGGCCTCCCAAAGTGCTGGGATTACAGGCGTGAGCCACCAAGCTGAGTCTTCAGGTGGAGAGAGCCAGGGATTGCGGACAGCCCTCCCTGCTCCTCCTGAAACCTCCCAGGATCTCTCTTGCAACCGTAGGGTGGTGGGCACAAACTGGGGGTGCAGGTAGCCAGCTCTGCCCTCCACTACTGCTCCTGTTCTGGTCAGTCAAAGCAAGAGCAGAGGCCTTTAAGTCCCACCCAAGAGCAACCTCTGGTTCAGCCAGTGGAAGAACAGGCCTAGCTGGTCCGTCTGGTGCCCAGAGGGGCTGTTTATCCTCAGCTACCCCTCGAGGTGGGGTGAGTCAAAATTGAAACTAGAGGAGGAATGAACAGATGAGATGTCCCTGGCTGGCAGGGGAGCTGATAGTTTCTTTGTCTACACTGAGCAGGGGGTCACCTGGCTGTCAGGAATTGCCTATGTGGCCAATTGACCAGGTAGTGGCTACCCTGATCAGGCCATCTTGTCATGAATGGGTTGTGAGTTTCAATGCAAACTTCCTTACAGACTTTTGGGCTGGGCCTACATGTCCTCTATAACCTGGTCCTGTCAGCTTCTGCCCTCATCTCCAAACCCTGCAATAAAAGGCTCCCTCATACCAGCACCCTGCTAGTTCACACCTCTACATTCATGCTATTCCTCTTGCCTGGAAAATGCCCACTCCTTTAGGAGCCTGATCAACACTACCCCTTCAGGATGCCTTCCCTCCCTGCCACCTCCAGGGAGAGGGAGTGTTGGCTTCTTTGCTCCTCCTTTACTGACCTGGGGACAAGTCTCTTCTCTTTAAGTCTCAGTTTTTTTTTTTGAGACAGAATCTCACTTTGTTGCCCAGGCTGGAGTGCAGTGGCGTGATCTCTGCTCACCGTAACCTCCAACCCCCTGGTTCAATGATTCTTCTGCCTCAGCCTCCCGAGTAGCTGAGATTACAGTCACGCACCACCAAGCCTGGCTTATTTTTTATTTTTAGTAGAGATGGGGGTTTCTCGATGTTGGTCAGGCTGGTCTCGAGCTCCTAACCTCAGGTGATTCACCCACCTTGGCCTCTCAAAGTGCTGGGATTACAGGCATGAGCCACCACGCCCAGCCCTGATTTTAACTTGCATTTCTTTGATTAGTAATCCTATCTTTTCATTCTTTACTTGGCCTTGAGTTTAAATCCCTGCTCTGTTATCACTCTATGTGACTTTGGAGAGACTACTTGACTTCCATGTGCTTCAATTTCCTCATCTGTGAAGTTCCCCCACTAAAGAAATTGACCAGCTTCAAAGATGTATAGACTCTGACATGGCGGGATGGGCTCTCTTGAAATTCCTGTATCCTTACTCACACATCACAAAGCTTCTAGTCAGTATTTTAGTACCTCCCATTCTCAGTCAATAAATTACCATGTGCTGGACATTGCCAGCTGGGGACTGTGGCTCCAGAGATTCCCGAGGGAAGGTCAGTCACCACCTGTCCATCTGCTCCCAACATTCAAAATTTGGTTCACTTCTCTCTCTTGCTGCCTTCTCCTCTCTCATTCTTTTGTCCCGTGGCTGCACGAGATACACACATACAATCTTCAAAGTTAGTGGCTCAGGGGAATATTGAATCCAGGAGAAATGTCCCCCTTGAAAGCTCCTAAGGAAAGTAAACTAAATGCATCAATGACAGGAGTTCCCTGTAAGTCACAAACTTCTACACCCTCTATGAAGAAGCCTGGGCTTCTGAACCACAAAGCCTGGTCTCACATTCAGCCTTTTCCACTCACATGCCTTGTGAGAGTTTCTTATCAAATGAGAGTAATAATATCTACTTCCTTTTTGTTTTTTTTGAGACAAAGTCTCACTCAGCTGCCTAGGCTGGCGTGCAGTGGCATGATCTTGGCTCACTGCAACCACCGTCTTCTGGGTTCAAGCAATTCTCCTGTCTCAGCCTCCCGAGTAGCTGGGATTACAGGCACCCGCCATCATGCCTGGCTATTTTTTGTGTTTTAGTAGAAACTGAGTTTCACCATATTGGCCAGGCTGGTCTTGAACTCCTGACCTCAGGTGATCTGCACACTTGGGCCTCCCAAAGTGCTAGGATTACAAGCATGAGCAACCACGCCCAACCAATATTATCTACTTCCTATGATTATTCTAGAGACCAAATTTAGATAAAATATGGGGAAATATAGTACATAAAATGCACTCAAGTCTGGGAGTGGTGGCTCATGCCTGTAATCCCAACACTTTGGGAGGCCAAAGGAGGTGCATTGCTTAAACCCAGGAGTTGCAGCGAAGCCTGGGCAACACAGTAAGACATCCCCAAAAAATAAATAAATAAAACAAAAAGAAGTGGGGAGCCAGTTGCAGTGGCTCATGCCTGTAATCCCAGCACTTTGGGAGGCCAAGGTGGGCAGATGACCTGAGGTCAGGAGTTTGAGACCAGCTTGACCAACATGGTGAAACTCCATCCCTACTGAAAATAAAAAAAATTTAGCTGGGCGTGGTAGCACATGCCTGTAATCCACCTACTCAGGAGGCTGAGGCACAAGAATCACTTGAACCCAGGAGGCTGAGGTTGCAGTGGGCCAAGATGGTGCCAGTATACTCCAGCCTAGGCAGCAGAGTGAGGCTCAGCCTCAAAACAAAAAAAAAAAGAAAAGAAGGCCAGTGGGAGTGGTGGCTCATGCCTGTAAACCCAGCACTTTGGGAGGCCAAGGTAAGTGGATCACCCAAGGTCAGGAGTTCGAGACCAGCCTGGCCAACATGGTGAAACCCCATCTTAAAAAAGAAAAGAAAAGAAAGAAGTGGGAGTTGATTTTTTTTTTTTTTTTTTTTTTTTTTGTGACAGGGTCTTGGCTCTACTCACTGCAGCGTCAGCCTGCTGGGCGTAAGCAAACCCCTACCTCCACCCCTACAGGCACATGCTACCATGCCCGGCTAATTTTAAGAAAAACGTTTTGTAGAGGCCGGGTGCCTTGGTTCATGCCATAATCCCAGCACTTTGGAAGGCTGAGGTGGATAGATTGCTTGAGTCCAGGAGTTCAAGATAAGCCTGGGCAACATGGCAAAACCTCATCTCAACTGGGCATGGTGGCTCGCACCTGTAATCCTAGCACGTTGGGAGGCTGAGGCGGGTGGATCACCTGAGGTCAGGAGTTTGAGACCAGCCTGGCCAAATGGTGAAATCCTGTCTACTAAAATACACAAATTAGCTGGGCATGGTGTTGATGCCTGTAATCCCAACTACTTGGGAATCTGAGGCAGGAGAATTGCTTGAACCTAGGAGGTAGAGGTCACAGTGAGCCAAGATCACACCATGGCACTCCAGCCTGGGCAAAAAGAGTGAAACTCTGTCTCAGAAACAAAATAAAAAACCCATCTCTACAAAAAATATAAAAATTAGCCGGGTGTGGGGGTGTGCTCCTATAGTCCCAGCTAGTCAGGAAGCTGAGGCAGGAGAATCGCTTGAACCCAGGAGGCGGAGGTTGCAGTGAGCTGAGATTACACCACTGCACTCTGTCCTGGGTGACAGATTGAGACTCTGTCTCAAGAAAGAAAAAAAAGAAATTGTTAATGTGGATTTGAGATTTGGATGAATCTCATCAGCAACGTTGTTCTAAAGAACCTCTTAGGACCCAATGCTTCTGATTATCAACGGAGTTGGTTTAAAAATATGTATAGATGTAGGCCAGGCACGGTGGCTCATGCCTGTAATCCCAGCACTTTGGGAGGCTGAGGCGGGAGGATCACAAGGTCAAGAGTTCAAGACCAGCCTGACCAACATGGTGAAACCCCGTCTCTACTAAAAATACAAAAATTAGCCAAGCATGGTGGTGCACACCTGTAATCCCAGCTACTCAGGAGGCTGAGGCAGGAGAATCGCTTGAACCTGGGAGGAGGAGGTTGCAGTGAGTTGAGATTGCATCACTGGACTCCAGCCTGGGTGACAGAGCAAGACTTTGTCTCAAAAAAAAAATTATAGATATTTAACAGTTATACATATTTTTGGGGTACATGTGATAAATATATTTTTGAGACGGAGTCCCATTCACTCTATTGCCTAGGCTGGAGTGCAGAGGCACAATCTTGGCTCACTGCAACCTCTTTCTCCTGGGTTCAAGCAATTCTCCTGCCTCAGCCTCCCGAGTAGCTGGGATTACAGGTGCCCACCACTATGCCCGGCTAATTTTTGTGTTTTTAGTAGAGATGTGGTTTCGCCATGTTGGCCAGGCTGGTCTCAAACTCCTGACCTCAAGTGATCCATCCACCCCAGCCTCCAAAGTGCTGGGATTACAGGTGTGAGCAATTGTGCCCGGCCTACATGTAATATTTTAAAGCATGTATTTAACGTGCAATGATCAAATCAGAGTAATTGGGATATCCATCCCCTTAAACATTTTTCTCTGTGCTGAGAACATTACAGTTCCTGTCTTGTAACTATTTTGAGACATATAAATTATTAACTGGTTTCTCTACTGTATTCTTGAATACTAGAACTTATTCCTTCTATCTAACTGTGTTTTTTTTTTGAGACAGTGTTTTGCTTTTGTTGCCCAGGCTGGAGTACAATGGTGTGATCTCGGCTCACTGCAACCTCCACTTCCCGGGTTCAAGCGATTCTCCTGCCTCAGCCTCCTGAGTAGCTGGGATTACAGGCATATGCTAACAAGCTTGGCTAATTTTTGTATTTTTGGTAGAGACAGGATTTCACCATGTTGGCCAGGCTGGTCTCGAACTCCTGACCTCAGGTGATCCACCCACCTTGGCCTCCCAAATTGCTGAGATTACCGTCGTAAGCCACCGAGCCCAGCCCCTCTAATTGTATTTTTATACCCATTAACCAACTTCGACTCATCTTTCCCTCTCCTTTCCTTTTCCAGCCTCTGATAACCACCATTCTATTCTCTTTTTTTTTTTTTAGCTCCCACATATGAGTGAGAACATGTATTTGTCTTCCTGTACCTGGCTTATTTCACTTAACATAATGACCTCCAATCCATCCATGTTGCTACAAATGACAAGACTTCATTCTATTTTTTTGAGATGGAGTCTCTGTTGCCCAGGCTGGAGCGGAGTGGTGGGATCTCGGCTCACTGCAACTTCCGCCTCCCAGGTTCAAACGATTCTCCTGCCTCAGCTTCCTGAGTAGCTGGGACTACAGGCGTGCTCCACCATGCCTGGCTAATTTTTGTATTTTTAGTAGAGATCGCGTTTCACCATGATAGTCAGGCTGGTCTCAGACTCCTGACCTCATGATCCGTCCGCCTCGGCCTCCCAAATTGCTAGGATTACAGGCATGAGCTACCACGCCCAGCCTCTCTCTCTTTATATATATATAGAAAAAGTTTAAATACAAAAATTTAAATTATAAAAGTCAAAAAATTACTGCTGCTTGTTTGGTTGGTTAAAAAAAAAAAAAGTTAAAAAATGACAGATGGTGCCCAGGCACAGTGGCTCACACCTGTGATCCCAGCACTTTAGGAGGCTGAGGTGGGCAGATCACTTGAGGTCAGGAGTTTGAGAACAACCTGGCCAACGTGACAAAAACTTATCTCTACTGAAAATTTAGTAGAGATACAAAAGAAATTAGCCGGGCGTGGTGGCATGTGCCTGCAGTCCCAGCTACTCGGGAGGCTAAAGCATGAGAAATGACTTGAATGAGGGAGACAGAGGTTGCAGTGAGCTGAGCTTGCATCACTGCATTTCAGCCTGGGCAACACAGCAAGACTCTGATTCAGAAAAACAACAAAAGAAAAGAAAAAAAACAGATGGTGGTGAAGTTGCAGAGAAAAGCGAACACTTACACACTGTTGGTGGGTTTGTAAGTTAGTTCAGCCCCTGTGAAAAGCAGTTTGGGGCCGGGTGTGGTGGCTCATGCCTGTAATCCCAGCACTTTGGGAGGCCGAGGCGGGTGGATCACAAGGTCAAGAGATCGAGACCATCCTGGCCAACACGGTGAAACCCCATCTCTATGTTTTTTAAATAAAAATAAAAAAAAGAAAAGCAATTTGGAGATTTCTCAAAGAACCAAAAATAGAACTACCGATTGACCCAGGAATCCTGTTAATCAAAGGAAAATAGACAGTTCTACCAAAAAGACACCTGCATTCACATGTTCATCACGGCACTCACGATAGCAAAGATACGGAATCAACCTAGGTGCCCACCAATGGTGGACCAAATAAAGAAAATATGGTATGTACATACCATTGGATACTATACAGCCATAAAAAAGAACAAAATCATGTCCCTGGCAGCAATGTGAATGCAGCTAGAGGCCATTATCCTGAGTGAATTCACTCAGGGACAGAAAACCAAATACTGCAGTATTCTCACTTATAAGTGGGAACTAAACAGTGGGTACATGTGGGCAGAAAGATCTTTCTAATATTGCACAATAGATATTGGGGACTCCAAAAGGGAAGATGGAGGCACAGACTTAAGGTTTGATAAACAATTAGGCTGGGCATGGTGGCTCGCACCTGTAATCCCAGCACTTTGGGAGGCCAAGGCAGGTAGATCACCTGAGGTCAGGAGTTTGAGACTAGCTTGGCCAATTTGGTGAAACCCTGTCTCTACTAAAAATACAAAAATTAGACAGGTATAGGGGCGCACGCCTGTAGTCTCAGCTACTTGGGAGGCTGAGGCAGAAGAATCACCTGGACCCGG
>CAUYLG010031084.1:0-36268 GCA_963573385.1 Cacajao melanocephalus | reverse complement strand
CAGGAGTTCGAGACTAGCATGGCCAACATGGTGAAACCCTGTCTCTATTAAAAATACAAAACTTAGCCAGGCATGGTGGCAGGTGCCTGTAATCCCAGCTACTTGGGAGGCTGAGGCAGGAGAATCGCTTGAACCCGGGAGCAAATTCCATCTCAAAAAGAAAAAGAAAAAATTTGCCCATCTGGTAGTAGTATCTGATTGTGACTGATACTGTTGGATACCTTTTTATGTGCTTTTTTTGTTTGTTTGTTTGTTTGTTTTTATAGAGACGGGGTTTCACCTTGTTGGTCATGGTGGTTTCGAACTCCTGACCTCAGGTGATCCACCCACCTCGGCCTCCCAAAGTGCTGGGATTACAGGCATGAGCTACCACACCCGGCCTTTTATGTGTTTATTTGCTATCAGTTTATGCTTGGTAAAGTGCCTGCTCAAATCTTTGGACATTTATTTTATTGGGTTTTTTTTTTTGTTACTGAGCTTTGAGAGTTCTTTACTCTGCAAACAAGTCCTTTATTACATATGTACATGTAATTTGCCATATTTTCTCAGAACCTGGGGCTTACATTCTCATTTTTTAAGAACATCTTGCCAGGCACGGTGGCTCATGCCTATAATCCCAGCACTTTGGGAGGCTGAGGCAGGCAGATCACCTAAGGTCCGGAGTTCAAGACCAGCCTGACCAATAAGGAGAAACCCTGTCTCTACTAAAAATACAAAATTAGCCAGGCGTGGTGGCACATGCCTGTAATCCCAGCTACTCAGGAGGCTGAGGCAGGAGAATTGCTTGAACCAGGGAGGCGGAGGTTGCAGTGAGCCACGATTGTGCCATTGTACTCCAGCCTGTGCAACAAGAGTGAAACTCCGTCTCAAAAAAAAAAAATCTTCTGGGCCAGGCTCGGTGGCTCACATCAAATGGCTTGTCTTAATCAGTCTGTTGGTGTTGTAAAGTGCATTGATTGGTTTTCAAATGTTGAACTAGTCTTGGATTCTCAGGATAAGCCTCATTTAGTTATTTTATTATCCTTTTATATATTGTTAGACTCAGGTTGCTTATTTTTTTTGAAGCCTTTGTACTATATTCATGAGGAATATTGTGTTTTTTTTTCATTGTCTTGGATTTTATTTGTCTGATTTTGGTGTCAGAGGAATGCTGGCGTCATAAAATGAGTTGGTAAGTGTTCCTTCTTTTGTATTTTGGAAGAGTTTATGTACAATTGTTTATTTCTTATACATTGGTAGCATTCCCCAATGATGCCATCTGGGCCTGGAACTATTGGAATGTTTTATTTTTATTTTTTTTGAGATGGAATTTTGCTCTTGTTGCCCAGGCTGGAGTGCAATGGTGCAATCTCGGATCACCGCAGTCTCTGCCTCCAGGGTTCAAGTGATTCTCCTGCCTCAGCCTCCGGTGTAGCTGGGATTACAGGCATGTGCCACCATGCCTGACTAATTTTTTATTTTTAGTAGACATGGGGTTTCTCCATGTTGGTCAGGCTGGTCTTTAACTCCCGACCTCAGGTGATCCACGTGCCTTGGCCTCCCAAAGTGCTGGGATTACAGGCATGAGCCACTGTGCCCAGCTGAAATCTAATTTTTAAGGGAGAAGTTTAAATTATTGGCTTGAGAGTTTCTTTTCTGATACAAGCATTTAATTCTCTCTCTACATATATGTGTGTGTGTGTGTGTGTGTGTGTAGAAAGAATGTGTGTGTATACACACACACACACACACACACACACACACATATTTTAAGATGGTGTCTTGGAGTCTTGCTGTGTTGCCCAGGCTGGAGTGTAGTGGCACAATCTCGGCTCACTGCAACCTCTGGGTTCAAGTGATTCTCCTGCCTCAGCCTCCTGAGTAGCTGGGATTACAGATCTGTGCCACCACACCCGGCTAATTTTTGTATTTTTGGTAGAGACTGGTTTCACCACAGTGTCCAGGCTGGTCTTGAGCTCCTGGCCTCAAATGATCTACCCACCTCGGCCTTTCAAAGTACTGGGATTATAGGCATGAGCCACTGAGCCTGGCCCTTAATTCTATATATTTTTATTTAAGCACTACCTTAGCTGTATTACACAAATTCTGATGTTTTATTTTATTAATTTTTATGTTTTTTTCAAAACATTTTCTAAATTCTTTTGAGACTTCCTCTATATGAATTATTTAGGAATGTATTTGGTTTAATTTCCAAATGATTGGAATTTTTTCAGTTACCCTTCTGTTATTAATCTTATTGATATATAGTTTACTTCTATTATAGCCAAAGAACATACTTTACATTATTTTTAAATTTAAAATTAATTTGTTAATTTCAAATGTGTTTAATTAATTTGCTAATTATCACCCACAATGTAATGTCTTGGTGAATGTACCATATGCATCTTAGAAGAATGTTTATTATACTATTTTTGAGTGGAATGTTCCATATTGTCTGTACAGTTGGTTAATGGTATTGATGAGTTCTATATCTTTGTTGATTTTTTTGTCTACTGGTTCTATCTTAGAGAGGAGTGTTGAAGTCACCACCTATAATTGCAGATTTGTTTATTTCCTATTTCAGTTCTGTTGGGTTTTGCTTCATTTATTTAGAAGCTCTTTTGTTAGTTCACCTTATAGTCATTGGTATATTGTGTCATCTTGGTGAATTGCCCCTTTTATTCATATATGTTGTCCTTGTTTGCTTTGAAATTTAGTTTGTCTGATTTTAATATAGTCATTCCAGTTTTCTTTCATTTCTCATGGTATGTGATGTATCTTTTGCCAACTTTTTACTTTTAACCTACCTATATCATTATATTTGAAAAAAATTTATTATAGATAGCATATAGTTAGGTCATGTTTTTTATTCATTCTGACAATATGTCTTTTAATTGGTGTGTTTAGACTAATGTAATTGTTGATATGTTCAGATTTAGGCCAACCTTATTATTTATTTTCTGGTTTCTTTTTTGTTTTGCTTCTGTTGCCCATTTTCTGCCTTCTTTGTGTTATTTGTAACTTTTTCCATTACATTTCAATTTATGTACTGTAAATTTGGTCATATATATCTTTTTAGTATAATGTTTTTAGTGATTGCTCTAGGGATTGCAAAACATACTTTTCAGTTTGTTTGGAATCAGTATTTTGCTATTTCAATAAGAATGTAGAAACTATTTCAATAAGAATGTAGAGACCTTTTTTTCCTTTCTCTCCCCACCAGCCTCACCCCAAGAGAGTGGGTCTCACTCTGTTCCCAAGGCTGGAGTGCAGTGGCACAGTCATGGCTCACTGCAGCCTCAAACGCCTGGGCTCAAGCAATCCTACCACCTCAGCCTTCTGAGTAGGTAGAACTACAGGTGCATGCCATGATGCTCACCTAATTTTTTAATTTTTTGTAGAGACAAGGTCTTGCTACATTGCCCAGGTTGATCTTGTACTCCTAGCCTCAAGAGATTCTCCTCCTTCAGCCTCTGAAAGTGCTGGGATTATAGGCGTGATTCACCACACTCAGCTGAAATTTCTCAATGTAATAATTGTCTTATATATTATATCTTCATATGTTAAAAAGTCCACCAGTGTTTTATTTTTTACTTTCAAGCATGTTTTAAATAACTTAAAAGGAGAATAGTCTATTATATTTATCCAGACCTTTACCATTTATCTTGCTGTTCCTCTATTTGTGATGTTGCAGGTTTCATTCTGTTACCATTTCTTCTGTCTGAAATACTCTGTTTAGCAATTCTTTTAGAGCAGTTCAGTTGGCTGTGATTTATAGTTTTCTTTCTTCTCAGAATGTCTTTATTTCACCTTTATTGCCAAGGATATTTTCACTGGTTAAAGAATTCTGGACTGACAGTTCTTTTCTGTTAGTGATTCAAAACTGTTGTACCACTTCTTTCTGTCCTCCATGTTTTTGATATAAAAATTTATAGTCATTCAAATTGTTTCCCTACAAGTAATGCATCTCTAGCTACTTTCAAGATTTTTTTTTTTCATCTTAAGTTTATAGCAAGTAGAGTGTGATGTGCCTTAATATGGAGTTCTTTGGGTTTATCCTGGATAGGATTCTCTATTTCTTAAATCTGTAGCTGGATTTAAGACAACTTAGCAAGTTTTCAGCTATTATTTCCTCAAAAATTTTTTTAGTGTTGCATTTCTGCTCTCTTAGACTTTTTAAGACTTTTTGTTGTCCCACAGGTTCTAATGCTTGGCTGATTTTTTAAAATTTCTTTTTTTTCTGTTGTTGAGGTTGCTTTTCTATTTTTGGTTCAATATCTGTTGATTCTGGCTGCTTTTAATGTTTCTTCTTTGTCATTCATTTTAAGCATCTTAATTACAATTGCTTTGGTGTAGTTTTCATGTTTCTTGTGCTTGAACTCATTGAGATTTTTGAATATGTGTGTTTATACATTTTTAAATCAAATTTGGAAAGTGTTCAGCTTTTATTTTAAATTTAAATTTTTAATTAAAAAATTAATAGGCCAGGTGTGGTGGATCATGCCTCTAATCCCAGTACTTTGGGAGGCCAAGGCGGGTGGATCACCTGAGATGAGGAGTTCAAGACCAGCCTGGCCAACATGGTGAAATCAGTCTGTACTAAAAATACAAAAATTAGAGAGGCATGGTGGTATGCACCTATAATCCCAGGTACTTGGGAGGCTGAGGCATGAGAATCACTTGAACCCAGGAGGTAGAGATTGCAGTGAGCCAAGATTGTACCACTGCATTCCAGCCTAGGTTACAGAGTGAGACTCTGTCTTAAAAAAGTAAATAAATAAAATTAATAATGTTTTCCTGTTCTTTTTTTCTTTGTCTCAAGACTCCAGTTACATGTATAATTTATATTAGGGCACTTGAAGTTGTCCCATACTTCACTAATGCTCTGTTTTGTTGTTTGATAATTTTATGTCAAAATATTATAAATTGGTATATGATATTCTATAAAAATTTTGTAAGATGTTTCTTTTGAGATAATCAACATACTCTATAGATGTTAATCTTACAAAATCGATATATCTGCTCTTACTGATGGATAAAATTCACACTGAGCAAACCTGGAATAAAATAAGTGCAAAACAAATAAAACTTAGCTTTTGATTTTGGAAATGTTTGGGTACAGATGACAATAGAGAGAATTGTTTCACAAAATCCCTGTGTATCCATCTCACCTAATTTCAACAATTGTTAATAGTTTAACATTCTTTTTTAATCTGTACCTTGCCTCCCAATCTATTCCTGAGATTCTATATTGAATCCCAAAATCATATCATTTCTTCTGGAAATACTTCACTATATATTGCAAACTGATGAGGGCTTACAAAAAAAGTATGTATGTAAACTTTTACAGCACCATTATTTCACATAACAACATTAGCAATAATTTTTAATAACATCTACCCAGTATATGTTTAGTTGTCCCTAATTGTCTGAAATATATTTTTCAAGTTGTTTGATTGAACTAGAATGAAACAAGATACACACATTGCAATTGATTGATAACACTGTTAAGTCAATCTTAAATCTATAATTATTTCTCTTTCCTTGTTTTTCCATGATAATGATTTGTTGAAGAAACTGGTAGGGTTTGTATGATCTACATTTACCTGACTGTATCTTCTTCATATCAGTTTAGATACAGAGGATTGGATATACTCAGGTTTCGGTGTTTTTACTAGTAGCAAGGATATTTCTTAGGAAGACTTGTCTATTTCCTATAGCATCATTGCCTATGTCTGTCAGTCCCACTTTTACTGTTGTGGTGATTCATGATTTGATTTAGGTGTTGTCAGCCTGATCCATTCATTATCAAGTTTCCCTCCAACCTTTTACCAGATGGTTTTAGTAACTATTGATGAATATCATTTCCTCTATTTCAGTAGAATTGCAAAATGGCAATTTCTAATTCCATCATTCCTTCTGCAGTCCTTACCTAGAACTTTTCTACGAAGAATATTCTTTCATCAACTCTTTGGTTACCCTGAAATTCAACTTTTACAGACAAGGAAGGATGAATGCTTGCTTCTTTTTGTTCAGTTTATCGGTTTTCAAAATAATGAGTTGGTGGCCTAGGAAACTCTAAATGTGATTGAGTTTTAAAGTATCATTATGAACTCATGGAGCTTATTTATTCAAGGGTTTGATCCGTTTCAGTCATTGTTTTTAGTGGTCAAATTGTTTCATTTTTGACTGGTAGACCTCTAGGATTTGCTCCTGTGTCCTTTGATTTATGCTAGTATTTAAAAAAATACGTTATTGCTTTTTGGCTCAAGATTTCCCAGGCTCAGATTATACATTTTGTGCTCTAGATGTTACTTTTTTGAAGAGAACTGATTAGTGGGGAATGGAATTTATAGACCATAATCTAGGTGCTAAGAAGCTTACTCTTTCTGAGTTGTTACTGCTCCTAGATCTTTGAAACTTTCTTTTACAAAGGTACTGGATTTAACATATTTTTCAGTATATGTTCATGCTTTTATCTTTAGGATTGTATATATTTTTGGTATAAGGAAAACAGTATTAACACAATTCAATTAAGTTTAGCATTCCTTTGATGAGGATACATTTTTTTCCCCAGGCATTATGTATGGTAGGCACTAGTATTGGATGCAGTTGTGGTGGTTGCTTTCTGGGAAGCAATGAGACTTACTCTTGGCACCTATGGGATGATATGTAAGAAAATAAATTTTAATTTAATAAATGAAATAATAAATGGACAAAATGCAGACACAGCACAAAAAGGAACTAATTAACTGTCTTGGTAGGAGGTGTTCAAGGAATGCTTCACATTCCCAAGGAAGGTAACATCTTGTGCTGGGTATTAAAGGAAGGAGATGATATCCGTTTCATTGGGTATACAAAAGATGCAGGAAAGGGACTTTCAGACAGAAGAAAAAGCATATGAAAGATATGGAACAAGGAAACAGGACTGACAGTTTGGTGCCATTTGGGTCACCAAGATTGAAGTGGAAAATGACAACAGATGAGGCAAAATCAGCAAAATCTCATATGCCAGGGTAAAGAGCCTAGGCTTAATCTAGAGGCAAATGGGAAACACTGAAGGATGTTAAGCAGAAATATGAAATGATCTAATTTGCTCCTCAGAATAATCATTCTGGTAACAGTGAGGAAAATGAATTGGGAGAGGAAATGGCAAATGGGCAAGTTTGTTTTTGACTTTACAAACTTGGGCCTAGAATAGTGCTTGGCAGATAGCAGGCACTTAATAATATTGGTTGAGTGAAAAACAAAAAATTACTATGTTAATGCAAAAGAAGTTGATAAATCTGAAGAAAAACCACACAGAAATAGAATGTATATTTTTTTGTCGCTACTGCTTGATTCATCTGCTGGCTTATTTGGTATCTTACCATAAGATTTTCATGAACAAATCAGTAAATAAAACAACCATATGAAAAAAATAGTCAAATGATTTGAATAGCAGGCTCACAAAAGAGAAGTCTGAAGGGTAACTAGATATATGAAAACATGTTCAATTTCACTAGCAACTACTAAAGAAATGCAAATATCATTTAACTCCCATGAGATGCAAGAATATTTAAGAGTTTGAACAAAACATAATCTTGACCAGGATGTTGAATTGTTGGAATTCTCACATGCTGCTGGTGAGAGTGTAAATTGGTGAAATGATTATAGAAAGTGGTTTGGCGGTCAGTAGTCATTAAGTCAGAAGACGTACATGTCTTTTGACTCAGCATTTCCACTCAAATATAAACCCTAGAGAAATGCTCATACCTGTACAGAGACATGTTCAACAATGTTGATCACAGTGTTGTTGATTAAATGAAAAACTTTGAAATAACATAAATGTCTGTCTGTAGGAGAATGGGTAAATTGTGATATATTTGTACACCATATACTATTCAGCAGTAAAAAATAAACAAATTAGAGCTATGTAAATAAAACAGGAAAAAAGTTTACAAAGTGATATATATATATAGTATGATGTCACTTATATAAAGTTAATTATTACATATATGTAATAACAGTTCAAAATTTCAAATTTAAGAGGCTAGTTATCTCGGAGAAGGGGAAGCAGAAGGGAAATGGGATTCGGGGAGGTTACACAGGAAGCGTCACCCTTTCTTTAAAAGAAAAAAAAGGTCATAAACATATAGCAAAATCAAAATTTTATAAAGCTAGATAATGGTCAAAAAAGTATTTGTTGTTTTTGTTTTTATATATTTGAAATATTTCCAGTGAAAAATCCTTTGAGCTTAGAGAAGTCCAGAATTATTTTTATTCTCAAAGTAAAATATTTTCCTAGCATCTAAATAATTTTAAGAGCTCTTTATTTTGCAGATTTGACTGGTGGATTAGCTCAGAAACTATTTGATTTTTCAGAAATAACTTCGGCAGCAGTGCTTCGTTCGTTGCCCACGGCAGTTCCAGAATCTCCTAGAATTCCTGCTACGAGAACACCCAAAACACCTCGAACACCTAGGTTACAAGATCCTAACAAAACACCAAGATTTTATCCTGTTGTTAAGGAACCAAAAGCCATTGATGTAAAGGTATAGAAAACAACCAGGAACATAAGGCTTGCATTTTATATCCTTTAACATTACAGAATGATATATTTTAATTTCTATCACATTAAAAAATGTGTGTTATAAGTTGTAATATTTCAATTAAAAATTGTACTTTACCATAGTGATATTTTCTCAGGTTAAGAAATAATTTCCTTAGCTGGGTGTGGTGGCACATGCCTGTAATCCCAGCTACTTGGGAGGCTGAGTCAGGAGAATCGGTTGAACCCGGGAGGCGGAGGTTGTGGTGAGCTGAGATCGTGCCATTGCACTCCAGCCTGGGCAACAGAGTGAAACTCCCACTTAAAAAAAAAAAGAAGAAGAAGAAGAAGAAATAATTTCTTGGTTGGGTGCGGTGGTTCACACCTGTAAGGGGATCGCTTGAGCTCAGGAGTTGGAGATGAGCCTGGGCAATGTAGTGGGACCCCATCTCTAAAAAAAAAATAAAAAAACTAGCTGGGCATGGTAGCATGTGCCTGTAGTCCCAGCTACTTGGGAGGCTGAAGTGGGAGGATCACTTGAGCTGGTAGTGCAGTGAGCTATAATCATGCCACAGCACTCCAGCCTTGGCAACAGAGTAAGACCCCATTTTTCAAACAAACAAACAACAAAAAAACCGAAAACCATTTTTACAATTGGATAGTGTAATTAAAGATGAACAGAAAGTATAATGAAGAATCATACTAAGCTGCACTTCTTTTCATCCTTGTTTCACAAACCTCCTTATTTATTAAGTTTTGTAACTTGTGTGTGAGATGTTTGAGTTTTGTGACTTCATATGATTTCACAATGTGTCATCTACAGTATAAAAGTGTTTGAGTTCATTTATAGTCAGAGGGTTTTAATTTACTTGTAAAGTTCACACTACTGAAACTAATTGCGATGCTTGACTTTATTTTCTTTAGAGTCCAAGAAAGAGAAAAACAAGGCATAGTACAAATCCACCTCTAGAGTATCATGTTGGTTGGGTAATGGATTCCAGAGACCATGGGCCAAGAACATCCTCTGTCAGGTACTATATTTCTCAAACATTACTTTTTTGTTCTTGATCTGAAGTTTTTGAAAACCGTTACTAATTAGATATTTCAAAAGATTTTAAAATTAATATGTTAGCAAATTACAGAACAATGAAAATGGAACAAAGAAGCCAAAAAAGAGATAAATTTTACAAGGATATTAAAGAAATAATCCGGTAGGACAGTTTTTTTTCTATTTAAATTATTTTTTCACAAATGTGAACTCTTAGATTTCTAAACTATTTAGGTCTATGAAAGTTAGTATCTTTGAAAAGATCCCAGAGTCTTAGTGGCATTTAATAGATTCTTAGTAGAAATTTATTGAGGACATTAATTTGCTAAACAAACTACTCAAACCATGTAAAGAATATGGAAACAAAACATGATTTTGCTTCCCACCCCCTTTTTGGGAAATAATTTAGATTAGCTGATTATTAGCAGGAAGTATTTTATAAAAAACAAAAAAAATGAATTAAAAAAAGACTAGAGCAAATCTTTTAGCGTGCCAGTGATATGCAAAGCAATATGGTGTGTTTTGTCCTTTAGAGGAGATACAGAGGTGATTTATTGCTCATTGCTTTGTGAGTCTTCCTTTCTTTTAAATAAAAATAGAGACGGAATCTTGCTCTGTTGCCTAGGATGGTCTCAAACTTCTGGCCTCAAGCAATCCTCCTACCTCAGCCCCCTAAAGTGCTGGGATTATAGGCATGAGCCACCTCACCCAGCCTGTGTTCCTTAAAAACCATTTTGTGTATATACTAGATATCTTCAGAATAATTATCTGATGGTCTTTTCCATTTGAAAACTTTGGGAAACTACGTTTTTGACTGTTTACTAGAAAAGAAGGATTAGTTTCATGAAAAGAAATGCTAGGGAGTTTATCATGATCTCAAAACCTTGAAATCTGTCTTTTCAGTGATAATACATTTGATTCCTTTACATTGTTCTTACTAGTTATATTGTCCCTAAAAGATAAAAAGTGTATATGTTCTTCTGCACACCTGTGGTATACGAATAATTATTTTGGATTTTTAAGTGATTTTTCGTGTTTTTTTTTCCCAGAGTATTTCTTTTTATTGGAGCAGTATATTTAGAGATCAACAACAATGAAAAATGTTTAATTTACCTAATGAAAGGCATCTTGTTTGCTTCCAAGTTTTGGCAATTATGAATAAAACTGCAGTAAACATCTATACAAAGGTTTTAGTGTGGACGTATCTTAAAATCCTTTGGATAAATACTAAGGAGCACGATTCCTGGATTGTAAGATAAGAATATATTTAGTTTGTAAGAAACTACCAAACTGTTTTCCCAATTGGCCATATCATTTTGTGTTCTCACCAGTAATGTTTCTTTTTAACCTTGGTAATGTCTTGTTTTGAAGTCAGGCTTGTCTGATATTTATGTTATTTCTCCAGCTTTCTTTAGCTGAGTGTTTGCCCAGGTATCTTTTTCTACTCTTTTACTTTTAAGCAATGTCTTTGTTTTAAAGTGGGTTTCATGTAGGCAGCATATATTTGGCTATTTCTTTGCTTTTTATACCAGTCTGATAATGTGTTGTTTAATCAGTATGTTTAGACCATCCACATGTAGTGTAGTTATTGATGTGGTTGGATTTAAAACTATCATTTATTTGTCTCATATATTCTTTTTTTTTTCTTTTTTTTGAGACGAAGTCTCACTCTGTTGTCCAGGCTGGAGTGCAATGGCTCAGTCTTGGCCCACTGCAACTTCTGACTCCCAGGTTCAAGTTCTCCTGCCTCAGCCTCCCAAGTAGCTAGGATTACAGGTACCCAACACCAAACCCAGCTAATTTTTGTATTTTTAATAGAGACGGGGTTTCACTAGGTTGGCCAGGCTGGTCTCAAACTCCTGACCTCAGGTGATCTACCTGCCTTGGCCTCCCAAAGTGCTGGGATTACAGGCATGAGCGACTGCATACAGCTGTCTCATCTATTCTTTGTTCTTTCTCTCTCTCTTTTTTTTTTTTTTGCTTTCTTTTGGATTGAGTTTTTATAATCTATTTTATCTCTACTATTGGCTTATCAGTTATATCTTATTTTTATTTTTTAGTGATCCTCTAGGATTTACAGGTGTACCTTATTTTGTTGTGCTTACAGATACTGTGTTTTTCACAAATTGAAGGTTTGTGGCACCCCTGTGTTGAACAAGTTTATTAGTGCTCTTTATCCAACAGATGTACTCACTTCATGTCTCTGTGTCACCTTTTGGTAATTCTTGCAATATTTCAAACTTCATTATTATATCTTTTTTTTTTTTTTTTTTTTTTTTAGAAAGAGTCTTAGTCTGTTGTACAGGCTGGAGTGCAGTGGCACAATCATGGCTCACTGCAGCTGCAACTGCCAGACTCAAGTGATCCTCCCACTTCAGCCTCCTGAGTAGCTGGGACTACAGTTGCATGCCAGTGGGCCCAGCTAATTTTTTAATTTTTTGCAGAGATGGGAGTCTCACTCTGCTGTCTGGGCTGGTCTTGAACTCCTGGACTCAAGCAATCCTCCCACCTCAGCCTTCCAAAGTGCTGGGATTACAGGCATAAGCCACCACGCCCAGCTACTATTTAGTATTTTATGGTGATCTGTGATTATTGAGCTTTGATGTTAACTATTGTAATTGTTTTGGCACATCATGAATCATGCCAATGTAAGACAGTGAACTTAATCAATAAATGTTCTATGTTTTCTGGCCGCTTCACTGACTGTCCATTTCTCTATCTCTCCCCCTCTTCTTGGACTTTCCTATACCCTGAGAGACAACAATGTTGAAATTAGACCAACTAATAACCCTTCAATGGCCCCTAAGTGTTCAAGTGAAACTAAGAGTCAAAATTCTTCAAAACTAGAAATGCCATCATTAATAGGAGGAAGGCATGTTGAAAGCCCCAAGATAGGCTGAAAGCTAGGCCTCTTGTGTCAAACAGCCAAAATATGAAGGCACAGTTTTTGAGGAAAATTTAAAATACTACTCCAGATGAGAAAGTGAAACAGCTTTATTAATGATAGGGAGAGAGTGGTCTGATTAAAAGATCAAACCAGCCACAATATTCCCTTAAGCCAAAGCATAATTCAGAACAAGGCCCTGACTCTCTTCTGTTCTATGAAGGCTGAGAGAGGTGAGGAAGGTGCAGAAGAAAAATTGGAAGCTAGCAGAAGTTGGTTCATGAGGTTTAGGAAGCTATTTCTGTAATATAAAAGTGCAAGATGAAGCAGCAAGTCCTGATAGGGAAGCTGCAGCAAGTTATAAGGAAGATCGAGCTAAGATAATAAATAAAAGTGGATACATTTGTACGGGTCTAGATCTGAAAAAAAAAGTGTGGCTACCTTAAACAACAGATTTTCAATGTAGACAAATAGCCTTCTATTAGAAGAAGAAGCCAGCTAGGACTTTCATAGCTAGGGAGGAGAAGTTAATGTTTGGCTTCAGAGATTCAAGGGACAGTGCTGACTGACTCTCTTGTGAGGGGCTAATGGAGCTGATGACCAAGTTACAGCCATTGCTAATTTACTGTTCTGAAAATCCTAGGGCCCTTTTGAATTATGCTAAATCTACTAATTTGCTTATGCTCTATAAATAGAACAACAAAGTCTGTATGGCAGCACATCTGCTTACAGTGTGGTTTACGAAATATTTTAAGCCCACTGTTAAGACTTACTATTCAGAAAAAGAAGATTCCTTTCAATACTTCCTTTCATTGACAGTGTACCTCGTCACCCAAGAACTTTGATGAAGATATGCAAGGAGATAAATGTTTTTTTCATACCTGATAACACATTTATTCTGCAGTCCATGAATTCCAAGGAGTCATTTCAACTTTCTAATCTTATTAGTTAGAATATTCATGTATAGTCTATTCATAAGGCTATAGCTGCCACAGCTAGTGATTCCTCTGATGGACCTGAGCAAAGTAAATTGAAAACATTCTGGAGAGTATTCACCATTCTACATGCCATTAAGAACATTGGTGATGTATAGGAGGAGGTCAAAATATCAACATTAACAGGATTTTGGAAGAATTTGATTCCTACCTTCATGAATGACTTTGAGAGGCTCAGACTTCAGTGGAGGCTATAACTACAGATGGGGTGGAAATAGCAAGAGAAGTAGAATTACAAGTGGAGCCTGAAGATGTGACTGAATGGTGCAATCTCATGATAAAACTTGAAGAGATGAGGAATTGCTTCTTATGGATGAGCATAAAGAGTGGTTTCTTGAGATGGAATCTACTCCTGGTGAAGATTCTGTGAACGTTGTTGAAATGACAACAGATTTAGAATATTGTATAAAGCAGTGGCAGGGTTTGAGAGGACTGACTCCAATTTTGAAAGAAGTTCTACTGTGGGTAAAATGCTATCAGGACAGCATCCATGCTACAGATAAATCTTTTGGGAACAGAAGAGTCAATCAATGTAGCAAACTTTATTGTCTTATTTTAAGAAATTGTCACTCCAACCATCGGCAACCACCACTTTGATCAGTCAGCAGCCATCAGCATTGAGGCAACACCCTCCACCAGCAAAAAGACTATGACTTGCTGAAGGCTCAGATGATGATTAGCATTTTTTAGCAGTACAGTTTTTGAAAAATTGGTACATAATAGTTGTACGTATTTTGGGGCTTCATGTGATATTTTGATACATGCATACAATGTGTAATGATCAAATTAGGGTAACGGGGATATCAATCACCTCAAACATTTTTCTTTATTCTGTTCTATTTTTTTTCTTGATCTTTTTGTTTACCAATCTTCCAGCTATTTTGTACTATACAATATGTAATTGTTAAGTATAGTTTCCTTACTACTGTACCATAAAACACTAGATCTCATTTCTGGTATTAACTGTATTTTTGTACTTGTTAACCAACTGCTCTTCGTCTCCCTTCCTACCCATTCCAGTCTCTAGTAAGCACTAATCAACTCTATCTCTATGGGATCTACTTTTTTAGCTCCCACATATTAGTGAGAACATGTGGTATTTATCTTTCTTTGCCTGCCTTATTTCATATAACCTAATGACCTCCAATTCTATCCATGTTGCTGCAAATGACAGAATTCTTTTTTATGGCTAAATAGTATTCCATTGGGTATGTTTATGTATGTGCACATGTATGCATGTGCATATATATATACACATACACACATGTACATACACATATATATATATATACTTTCTTCATTCATCCATTGATAGACACTTATGTTGATTATGTATCTTGGCTGTAGTGAATAGTGCTGCAATAAACGTGGGAGAGCAGCTGTCTCTCTGATATACTGATTTCCTCTATTTTGGATATATACCCAGCAGTGAGATTGCTGAATCATATGGTAGTTCTGTTTTTAGTTTTTTGAGGAACTTCTATGCTGTTTTCTGTAGTGGCTGTACTAATTTACATTCATGCCAACAGTATGTGAAGCATTCCCCTTTCTCTGTAACCTTGCAACATACATTTTTGTCTTTTTGATAGAAGCCATTTTAACTGGGTTGAGATGCTTTATCATTGTAGTTTTAATTTGCATCCTCCTGATAATTAGTAATGTTGAGTGTTTTTAAACATACCTCTTGTCCAGTTGATGTCTTCTTTGGAAAAATGTCTAGATCTTTTGTCAATTTTAAAATGGGATTATTTGGGATTTTTTTGCTACTGAGTTGTTTGAGTTCCTTGTATATTCTGGGTATTCGTCCCTTTTTGGATAGATAGTTTGCAGATATTTTCTCCCATTCTGTAGGTTGTCTCTCCATTTTGTTGGTTCCTTCATTTGCTGTGCATAAACTTTTTTGCTTGACACAATCTTATTCATCTATTTTTATTTTTGTTGCTTGTGCTTTTAGCATCTTACACAAAACATCTCTGCCTAGACCAATGGCCTAGAGTGTTTTCCCAACATTTTCTTCTAGTAGTTTCATAGCTTTGGGTCCTAGATTTAAGTATTTAGTCCATTTTGATTGGCTTTTTTCATATGGTAGAGATAGAGGTCTAGCTTCATACTTTTGCATGTGGTTATCTAGTTTTCTTAGCACCATTTATTGAAGTTACTGTCCTTTCCTCACTGTATGTTCTTGGTGCATTTGTAAAAAAAGGAATTGGCTGATAATATGTAGATTTTTTTCCTAAATTTTGTATTCTGTTCCGTTGGTCTATGTGTCTGCTTTTACACCAATACCATGCTACCTTTATTACTATGGCTTTGTATTATATTTTGAAGTTGGGTAGTGTGATGCCTCCAGCTTTATTCTTTTTGCTCAGAATTACTTTGATTTTTCAGGGGCTTTTGTGGTTCTTTATAAATTTTAGGATTGTTTTTTCTATTTCTGTGAAGAATGTCATAGGTAGTTTGATAGGAATGGAATTAAATCTGTAGAAGTTGCTGTGTAGTATTCACATTTTAACAATGTTAATTTTTCCAATCCATGAGCATGACATATCATGCCCCTTTTTTTTGATGTGACTGCTTTAATTTCTTTCATCTGTGTTTTTTAGTTTTCTTTGTAGAGATCTTTCACTTTGGTTACATTTATACCTAGATACTTTAAATATTTTTGTAACTGTTGTAAATGAGATTGCCTTCCTGATTTCTTTTTCAGTTTGCTTGCTGTTGGCATATATAAATGCTACTGAAGCCGGGCGTGGTGGCTCACACCTGTAATCTCAGCACTTTGGGAGGCCGAGGTGGGCGGATCACCTGAGGTCAGGAGTTCAAGACCAGCCTGGCCAACATGGTGAACCCCTGTCTTTAAAAACATAAATAAATAAACAAATGCTACTGATTTTTGTATATTGATTTTGTATTGTGCAACTTTACTGAATTTACCTAGATTTTTGGTGGAGTCTTTAGATTTTTCTAAATACAATATCATATCGTCTGCAGGCAAGGATAATTTGACTTCTTCCTTTCCAATGTGGATGCCCTTTCTCTTGCCTAATTGCTCTTGCTAGGACTTACAGTACTATGTTCAATTAAAGTGGTAAAGTGAACAACCTTATCTTATTCCAGATCTTAGAGGAAAGGCCAAGTGCTCACGTCTAAGACAGTGAGAAAAAGGCCTCAAAGGCATTTTAGAGACCTCCCGAGGCAGGACCAGAGGCCTAGGAAGACAGAATGGGGCCCATGCAACCTCAGGAAACTGATCCCTGCATTCCAGCTGCTCCAGCTGTAGCATGTCTAAAAGAGGACCAGGTACAGCTTGGGGCCACTCCTCTAGAGGGTGCAAACCATAAGCCTTGGCAGCTTCCATGTGGTATTAAGCCTGTAGGTAGTACACAGAATGCAGGAATTGAGGCTTCAGAGCCTCTGCCTTTACTTCAGAGGATGTGTGGAAAAGCCTGGATGTCTGTACAAAAGCCTACTACAGGGGGAGAGCCCTCATGGAGACCCTCTACGAGGGCAGTATAGAGGGAAAATGTGGGGCTGGAGCCCTCATACAGACTCCCCCCTGGGGCACTGCTTAGAGCAGCTTTGTGAAGAGGGCCACTGTCCTCCAGACCCCAGAATGGTAGATCCATGATCCACTAGAAGCCTGCACCCTCAGCCTCGAAAAGCCACAGGCACTCAATGCCAGCCCTTAAGAGCAGCCATGTGGGCTAAACCCTGGAAAGCCGTAAGCGTGGAGCTCCCCAAGGCTTTGTGAGAACACCTCTTGCACCAGCATGCCCTGGATGTGACATATGGAGTCAGAGGAGATTATTTTGGAGCTTTAAGATTTAGTGTCTATTTCTTCCTTTTGCTTGGAGTTGTTATTGTGATAATGAGTTGTGAGATCTGGTTGTTTAAAAGTGTGTGGCACCTCCCTTCTTTCTCTTCCTCCTGCTCCAGCTATGTGAAGTGCTGCTTCCCCTTTGCCTTCCACCATGATTGTTAGTTTACCTAAGGCCTCCCCTGAAGCTGAGCAGATACCAGCATCATGCTGTACTGCTTATAGAACCATGAGCCAATTAAACCTATTTCCTCTGTAATTTACCCAGTCGCGGGCATTTCTTTATAGTAATGTGAGAACAACCAAATACATCTAGCTGAAGGTTTGTTCATTTTGTTTATCTTTTCAAAAAGCCAACTT
Source organism: Cacajao melanocephalus (assembly GCA_963573385.1). Lineage (NCBI taxonomy): Eukaryota > Metazoa > Chordata > Mammalia > Primates > Pitheciidae > Cacajao > Cacajao melanocephalus. The sequence goes on along the minus strand of CAUYLG010031084.1, from coordinate 18,655 downwards.
TTCATTTCATTGATTTTTTTGTACTTGTTTTAGTCTCAATTTTATTTATTTCTGCTTTGATCATTATTATTTCTTTCTACTAATTTAGGGTTTGATTTGTTCTTTTCTAGTTCTCAAATACATCCTTAGGTTGTTTACTTGGAACTTTTTGACTTTTTTGACGTAGGCATTTATTGCTATAAACTTGTCTCTTAGTACTGCTATGCTGTATCCCATTGGTTTTGGAAAGTTATGTTTCCATTTTCATTTGTTTGAAGACATTTTGAAATTTTCTTCTTAATTTATTAATCTATTGATCATCCAGGAGCATGTTATTTAAATTCCACGTTTGTGTAGTTTCCAAAATTCTTCATGTTACTGATTTCTATTTTTATTCTGTTGTAGTCAGAGAAGATACTTGATATGATTTTGACTTTTTTGAATTTGTTGAGACATGTTTTGTAGCATAACATATGTTTTATCCTGGAGAATGTTTCATGTGCTAATGAGGAGAATATATTCTGCAGTAGTAGGTGAAATGTTCTATAAAGGTCATTAGGTCCAGTTGGTCTAGGTGTAGTTTAACTTCATTTTATCTTTGTTGATTTTCTGTCTGGATGATCTGTCCATTACTGAGAGATGGGTGTTGAAAGTCTCCTACTATTATTGTATTATAGTCTGTGTATCCTCTAGATTTATTAATGTTTGTTTAATATATTTGAGTGCTCCAGATGTGGGGGAATATATTTATAATTGTTTTATCCTGTTCCTGAATTGATTTCTTTACCATCATATAGTGACCTTCCTTGTCCTTTTTTTTTTTTTTTTACAGACTTTGACTTGGTCTGTTTTGTTTAATATAAATATGGCTACCTTTTTTATTTTTTTTACTTCCATTTGCGTAGAATGTCTTTTTCCATTCTTCACTTTCAGTCTATGTGTGTCTTTATAGGTGATGTGACTTTCTTATAGGCAATATATAGTTGGATCTTGTTTCTAAAAGTTTTTAAAAGTTCACTTAGCAATGCTTATATCTTTTGGTTGGAGAATTTAGTTCATTTAAATTCAGTGTTATTATTGATAGATAAGGACTTATGCAGTATTTCATTACTTGGTTTCTGGTTGTTTTGTAACTCCTCTCTTTCTTCCTTCTTGCTGCCTTTGTTTGTGATGAAGTGGTTTTTCTCTGGGAGTATGTTTTAATTCATTGCTTTTTATTTTTAGTGTATCTATTATAGTTTTTGCTTTGTGGTTACCATGAAGCTTGCAAAAGCCATAGATATAAGTTATTTTAAACATATGACAGCTTACTTTGATCACAAAAGGAAAGAATCAAAGGAAAAATTAAAAAACTCTAACTCTGTCCTCCCACGTTTTGACATTTTGTTATCTTAAATTACATCTATTTATATTCCTTATCTCTTAACAGGTTGCTCTTAATATTTTCAGTAGATTTATCTTTTAGTCTTCATACTAGAGATAAGAATGGATTACATGTAACAACAATTACTGTAGTAGAGTATTCTGAATTTATCTACCTTTACCAGTGAGTTTTATACCTTCAAACATTTTTGGTTTTGCACATCATATTTTATTTTCTTTCAAATCAAGGAACTCTCTGTAGCATTTCTTGAAAGATGGGTCTAGTAGTGATGAATTCCCTCAGCTTTTGTCTATGAAAGACTTTGTATGTCCTTCCTGTTAGAAGGAAAGCTTTGCTAGGTACAGCATAGTTGGTTGGCAGGTTTTGTTTTTCCTTTTATCCTGTAGCACTTTGAATGTGTCATTCTACTCCCTCATGGCCTATTCGGTTTCTGCTGAAAAGTCTGTTGCCAAAAACATCAGAGCTCCTTTATATGTTCTTTTAGTTCTTTTCTCTTGCTGTTTTAAGAATCTTCTCTTTGTCTTTAACGTTTTCACGTTTGATTATTATTTGCCTTGGGATACTCTTACTTGGATTGAATGTTGATATGGTTTGGCTCTGTGTCTTCACCCAAATCTCATCTCAAATTGTAATTCCCATAATCCCCACATGTCAAGGGATGGACCTGGTAGGAGGTAATTGGATCATGGGGACAGTTACCTCAAGCTGTTCTTGTCATAGTGAGTGAGTTCTCACAAGATTTGATGGTTTTATAAGTATTTGACAGTTCCTCCTTCACACATACTCTCTCTGTCTCAGCTGCTACAGAGTAAGAAGTGCCTGCTTCCTCTCCTACCAGGACTGTAAGTTTCCTGGGGCCTCCCCAGCCATGTGGAACTGTGAGTCAATTAAACCACTTTCCTTCATAAATTTACCCAGTCTCAGGTATTCTTTACAGCAGAGTGAAAATGGACTAATACAAATATATTTGGATATTTCTGACCTTCTATGCCTATTTATATCTTTCTCTAGATTTGGAATGTTTTTTGTCATTATTTCTTTGAATAAACATACTACTCCTTGCTCGTAGCTCCTCATTGAATGCCAGTGGCTCTCACATTTGTTGTTTTGAGATTATTCTTTATATCTTGCAGGTGTTCTTCATTCCTTTTTCTTTCTCCTCTGACTGTATTTTCCAGTAGGCTGTATTTGAGCTGATTGTTTCTTCTCCTTGATACATTTTGCTGTTTAGAGCCTGTAATCCATTTTCAGAAAATGTATTTCTGAGTTCCAGGATTTCTGTTTTTTATTTTTATTTTTTATTTTAATTTCTTTGTATTGCATTTCTCTGATAAATTTCTGAATTGCTTCTCTGTGTTATCTTGGATTTTGTTGAGTATCTGTAGAACTGTTATTTTGTTCTTGATCTGAGACCTCATACATTGCTTTCTTGTTTAGATTGGTCCCTGACTCTTTGCTTTGTCCATCTGGGGAGGTCATCGTTCTGTGTTCGCTGTTATTTCTTGTGGATGTACATCTATGGATTTGCTTTAAAGGATTTATTATTCATTCCAGTCTTTGCTGTCTTGCTTGTTTTGGTCTTTATAAGATATGTTTGCTTAGATATTCTTTGCAGTTGCCTGTGAGTCCCCCAATACTATTATATATCACTGCCTCCTTTTGGACACTAGATGGCACCTTAAGCCCAAGTTTGCCTTGGCTCTCACAAACATTGGTGCACTGCCTGTCAGATGGTGGAGGTGGCAAAGGGGATACCCCCAACTGTGTGGTAAGACTGGCAAAGGGTTTGTACCCAGAAGACTCATGGCTCATGCCTCCTACAGTGTGGTCCTGATGAACAGCTGCTCTGATATGGCATCTCTTTTGGCTGAAATAAAGAGGAGAATTTCAGGGATAGGGTTTCTGTTCCTGCTTCCCCTTTCTGTAGCTGCCTTCAGGGTTTTTTCTCCCTAGTAGCCCCCATGATATTATACTTCTCATGGGTTCAGGCAGGAGCAGTTTTCCTGCAAGGGAACCCAAGATAGCTGGCTGTCCTCCATCTATTTCCAATGAAGAAACTGAGTCTGGGAGGAATTTTTCATGCACACGGCCTGGCAGATTGGGGAAGGGGCATCATGCATAGAGAAGGCTGTTTCTCTTACTGTTTGCTTGGAGTTTTTCAGTTCTCTGTGGCTCACGGATAGTATCAGTCTCAGATTTGATATCTGGGATATTGCTGATGATAAGCTTGATACTAGATATTTGTTTTGGGATTTCTGTGGGAGAGTGAAGCCAGATTGCTTCTACTCTGCCATTTTGGTGGCATCATTGTCTCAATAAAGTATTTTAAAATTAAGGTATGTAATTTTTTTTTAGTCATGCTATTGCACACTTGGTAGAGTACAGTATAATGTAAATATAACTTTTATATATACTGGGAAACCAGAATATTCATATGACTTGCTTTTTTGCAGTATTTTATTGTAGTAGTCTAGAATTGAACCAGCAATATCTCTGAGACATGCCTGTATAATTCAGCTGCTCCTTGAATCATGATGTTACATCCTGATAAACCCTTTGTAGCTTGAAAATATCCTAAGTTGAAAATGCATTTAATATACCTAACCAACCGAACATCATGGCTCAGCCTAGCTTACCTTAAATGTGCTCACAACACTTATATTAACCTATAGTTGAGCAAAATCTAACACAAAGCCTATTTTGTAGTAAAGTGTTGAATATCTTATGTAATTTATTGAATACTGTTCTGAAACTGAAGAACAGAATTGTTGTATGGTACTTGAACTATGGTTCCTACTGAATGCATATGGCTTTCGTATGATCATAAAGCTGAAAAACCGTAAGTGAAACCATCTTTTAAGTTGAAGACCATGTATATAAATTTTAACTTACCACACTCTACTGTCAAATAATCTTATCCCACTTCACGTATAGTATAAGAACCTTACAACATTAAACTTTCATTGTTTCTCCCCATTTCATTTCATTTTTTTAAATTAGAGACAGAGTCTCGATCTTTAACCCAGGATGGAATGCAATGGCACAATCTCAGGTCATTGCAGTCTCAAACTCCTGAACTTAAGCAGTCCTTTCACCTCAGCCTCAAGTATCTGGGACTTATGAGTGTGCACCACAATGGCTGGCTAATTAAAACTATTTTTTTGTAGTAACAAGATCTTGCTATGTAATTCAGGCTGGTCTTGAACTCCTAGGCTCCAGCAATCCTCCTGCCTCAGCCTCCCAGTGTTGAGATTACAGTTATGAGTCACCACACCCAGCCCCAGCATTATTTGTGCTATACTTTGTTACTATTTTTCTTTAGACAGTTATGTGTACACGTATATACACATACATATATGTGCACATGTGTATACACACATACAAACATACAGTTTGAGTAGACGATTTAGCACATTAAATCCTTCATATATATCTATTAAAATCTTTCTAAATGCCATTGACAATCTGGGGGATTTAACAGTTTCTTAATAGATATTTATTTGCCTATTGTTAAAACACACACACTGAAAGAAGAGACCCCCGCCCCAAACAGGCTTTGTATGAGCAACATGTCTGTTTAATCACCTTGGTGCAGGCGGGCTGAGGCCAAAAAGGGTGTCAGCAGAGAGCAGTGGGATAGGAGTTGATTTTATAGGTTTGGGGTGGGCAGTGGAAAGTTACAGTTTAAGGTGGGCAGTGGAAAGTTACAGTTTAGGGTGGTTTTTTGCAAGCTGGGAGGGGGTCGTTGGGTGTGGAGCCCCAAGGTTGACCATGTCAGTTACAAAGTCCAATGGCCTTATCAATTGGAGCGGGAATAAGGAACAACGGAGAATGTCTTAAAGTTAAGTAGGCATTGCAGGCGTTGATCATTTCTTTCTCTTTCCATGGTCTTCCAGTTTAGATTTTCCAGGAACTCATCTGGAGTGTCCGTGCAGGTTACAGAGGTTAACATGGCATCCATGGGGCCATCAGTCGGCCTAAAAGACCTTACATTCCTGTCTTTTTGTATTAGTAATATAAAAGAAAAAGAAATGAAGAGTGGAGGGCAGTGGAATATTAGGAAGGCCGGCACAGAGGGGTGATGGGGTGATGTTTCTCAGGGCTTCTTTGACTGGGATTGGGGGTGGCGTGGAAACCTCAAAATGGGAAAGAATTTAGACTGCTGGGAAATATCGGGGCAAGAGGTGATATTGTGGGGTTGTTAGAAGGAACATTTGTTGTACTGACTGCTTATTGCTTGTATACGATTTCATAGGAATTGAGAGATTAATTGGAAAACACAGGGTCCAAATAATAGGAGAAAGATAGTATCGGAGGACTAGGGATTGGAAGAAGCCATGACTTCCAGTTAGAGTGTCCAGCCAGTTCAGCCAGGTTTAATTTATTGATGGCATCATGCATGAGGCCGGACTGGTTTACATAAGAAAACTTGAAAGTTCTGTTTTCTGGCCATTTGGATTGAGGCCAGGCCGTGTTACGGAAATGTTTAGGTTTCAGATCAGGTGACAGTCGAAGAGGAATTAGGTTTTTTAGGATACAGGCTAGAGGTGAAAACGTAAAATAGAGGAATAGAGGGCAGAATATTGCCCATAGTGAAGGAGATACTTTTTTTTTTTTTTTTTTTAAGAGATGGAGTTTTACCATCTTGGTCAGGCTGGTCCCGAACTCCCGACCTCAGGTGGTCCGCCCACCTCAGCCTCCCAAAGTACTGGGATTACAGGCGTGAACCACCGTGCCCAGCCCAAGGAGAGGTTTTAAGGAAAGGAGCAGAGTAGAGACTAGGAGAAGGAGTGAGCAGCTACCAGGGTTTTCAGTCGGCATCCCTGACTGATTTTTGGGCTATAACATGGGTGAGTGATCAAGGCAGGTGTCCCCATCATTGACCAGACACCAAGGGGAGAGTCTTGTCTTCCCGAGTCTGTGACCGACCTCTGAGTTTCTGAGCGAAAGGGAGAGACTTGTCTCCTCCGGCTCCACATGGATAAAGAGTGTCTCTTTATCTCTACTAGAAGGAGAAAGATTTAAAGTAAAAGAGAGAAAGAGGGAGAGACTTGTCTCCTGGGATATGAAGGAAAAGAGAGAGCTGGGGAGAGATTTGTCTCCACTTCTCTAAAGAGAGAGAGGGGGGAGAGACTTGTCTTTCATTCTTGAAAGGAAAAGAGGGAGAGAGGGGAACAGACTTGTCTCTCATTCTCCAAGGAAAAGAGAGATAGAGAGGGAGAGGCTTGTCTCCCGTTCTCGAAAGGAAAAGAGGGAGAGAGGGGGAGAGGCTTGTCTCCTGTTCTCTAAAGGAAAAGAGACAGAGGGGGAGAGACTTGTCTCCCTTTCTCTAAAGGAAAAGAGAGAAAGAGGGAGAGACTGCTTACCCGATCTGAAGGTGGCGGGAGAGCTGTTCAGCATACTCTGTAGAATTTATCTCATTTTTTTGGACAGCTAGGATAGGGGAAGAAATTTGGGCTTGGGAAGGGGATACATGATACCCCTTTGAGTATAGATGAGGAAGAAGCAGGAGAGTGAATTAAAAGGCCATGTTGCAATAGATGGGTGATAACGGCTTTAAAGCCTGTTGTGGGATGCGGTACTGGTGCTGGGCAGGGTAAGTGTGGTTAGGTGTTAAGGGGATGACGAGGGGTGAGTGACTTACAGCAACGGATGAGGAGGTGGTGTCCCGCACACTAGGGTTAAGGTAGGGGGACATGAGAGCTATTGAAGGAGGTATGGGTTTGGGGAGGAGGGCAGCAATGAGGTGTGGCTGTAGCCCAGGAATAGTTAAGGAGGCAGACAATTTTGCTAGGATATCTTGGCTTAACAGGGGAACGGGACAAGTGTGGATGATTAGGAAACAATGTGGAAAGGAGTGCTGGCCTAATTGACACCAGACTTGGGGAGTTTGGAGAGGCCTGGAGGCCTTGCCCTCAATTCCCACAGCAGTTATGGAGGCCCAGGAGACAGGTCCTCGAAAAGAAGGCAGTGTGGAGTGGGTGGCCCCGACGTGATTAAGAAGGAGATGAACTTATCCTCCACCGTAAGAGTTACCCGAAGCTTGGGGGTCCGTGATGGTCCAGGGGGCTTCCAAGATGTTTGGGCAGCATCAGTCTTCAGCCACCAAGCTGAGGAGATCTGGGAAGAATTCAGTCCGAGAGCTTTCGGTTAGAGCTCCAGGAGCTCTGGGAGCAGTGACATGAGTCACACAGTCCAACTGTCCATGGGGGCCCCCGGGCACAGAAGGGGCAGGGCTTAGGAGGAATCCTGGGCTGGGGCATTCCTTGGCCCAGTAGCCAGGTTTCCAACACTTGAAGCAAGGTCTGGGAGGAGTGGCTGTAATCCCAGCACTTTGGGAGACCGAGGTGGGTGGATCACCTGTGGTCAGGAGTTCAACACCAGCCTGGCCAACATGGCAAAGCCCCATCTCTACTAAAAATATGAAAATTAGCCAGGCATGATGGTGCATGCCTGTAATCCCAGCTACTCGGAAGACTGAGGCAGGAGAATCACTTGAACCTGGGAGGTGTAGGTTGCAGTGAACCAAGATTGTGCCGCTGCACTCCAACCTGGGCAACAGAGCAAGACTCCGTCTCAAAAAAAAAAAAAATAGTGCAAAGGACTTCAGTAGACAGTTTCCAAAGAAGATTTACAAGATATGCAAATGGCCAATAAGCCCATGATAAGATGCTCAACATAGTCATTAGGGAAACGCAAATTCAAAAAGCCAAAATGAAATACCACTTTATGCCCACTAAGATGGTGTTATGAACTGAATTATGCTCCCCTCACACTCCCAAAATTCATATGTTGAATCCCTAACTCCTGATGTGACTGTTTTGGGAGATAGGGTATTTAAGGAGGTGATAAGGTTGAATGAGGTTATAAGGGTAGAGTGTACTGAAGTGCAGTGGCTCCGTCTCAGATCACTGCAACCTCCACCTCCCTGGGTTCAAGCAGTTCTCCTGCTTCAGCCTCCTGAGTAGCTGGGATTACAGGCATGTGCCACCATGTCCAGCTAATTTTTGTATTTTTAGTAGAGATGGGGTTTTTCCATGTTGGCCAGGCTGGTCTTGAACGCCTGACCTCTGGTGATCCACCTGCCTCGGCCTCCCAACGTGCTGGGATTACAGGTATCAGCCACCACAGCCGGCCTATTGTAGGTTAATATGCTACAAAAATGCTCTGTGCTTTTTTCTCATGTTTTAAAAATTATAAAAATATATAACATGAAATTTACCATCTTAACAGTTCTTAAGTGTACAACTCAGTAGTGTTCAGTATATTTACATTGTTGTGAAACAAATCTCCAAGACATTGTCATCTTGCAAAACAAGCTTCCATTTCATGTTTGTCACACACAAAAAGATGTGTACTCACGAGTGAGATTTTGTAGAGTTAATTTTTTGGCTTTATCAAGGATATTTTTAAGTTGAAACTGGAATCATTTTATTTTTTCTAATTGCAAGTGCATAACAATGAAGAATGCAGTCACAAGTAAGTAAAGTTTGCTGCCACTGCCTCAATTCACATCAGCAGTTTTATACACCATTGCTTTTGTACCATCAGTAGAAATGTCAACACAGTGGAAAGGGCCAACAACGTCTTATTATTATTATTAAAATAGTTTTGACTTTGTAGAATTTGTAAAAGGTTCTTAGGAACCTTCCAACAATCCACAGACCACTTTGAGAACCACTGATTTAGATTAATGTTTTAGGAAGATCACTTTGATGGCAGGATAGAGAAGGGACACTGGAAAGTTAAGGAGACTCAAGTGAAAGAAGAAGTCTAAATTTGAATAGTGGAGTGCAGATGAGAAGGAAAAGACAGATTTAGGAGATAGATTAAAAGTGGAATTGATTTAGAGAATTGCAGGTTCTGTCTTTTGATGCCTTAAAAAAAAAAATTGCAGGGGTATCCTTGAGATGATGAAATTATTGTCTATCATTGTGCCAGATTTTGTCCCTCATCTCCATGTATTCAGTTTACATCACTAACCTAAATTATTCAAGATAAGTTGAAAATTTCCATAGTACCATAATAATAAGAAAAAATCTAAATTAATTATGATTTGGATGAAGAATGAGCTATTTAGTTGTCTGCTTCTACTTACTATGTTAGCTTGAGAGTTTATGACCATCCTCTTTATCAACTTCTGAATTTATATAAACTGTGTTGAACATAAATAGCACTATATGCAGATCTGTGTGTCATTAATTTAGGAGAGTTTTAGGGACTACAGTCTTTTCCACTACTCAGACCCCCAATAATGAAAAAAAAATAGTACAAATTGGTTCGTATACTAGGTTCTTAATTTTTCATTTTGAAAGCTTTTTTCCCCTTCCTCAAACAGTACTTCAAATGCTTCACCTTCAGAAGGTACACCACTAGCAGGAAGTTATGGATGTACTCCTCATTCATTCCCAAAGTTCCAGCATCCTTCTCATGAACTTCTGAAGGAAAATGGCTTTACCCAACAAGTATACCACAAGTATCGTCGAAGATGCCTAAGTGGTAAGATGCTTGTCCTTTATCCATTTAATACATTTAAAATTAAAATATAATTCTAAAAAATTAAAATTGTGTCCTTTAATGTCAGGTTAAGATATTCTTTTATTGTTAGACTACAGTTTTACCTTAAGTTAATGTGTTTATATATATCTTTGTTCATGTCCTTTATAACTTAGATACATTAGGAAATAAAAATTAATATACTTGGCTGAGCACAGTGGCTCATACCAGTAATCTCAGCACTTTGGTAGGCCAAGGCAGGCAGATCACTTGAAGTCAGGAGTTTGAGACCAGCTTGGCCAACATAGTAAAACCCTGTCTCTACTAAAAATATGAAAATTAGCTGGGCACCTGTAATCCCAGCTACTCAGGAGGCTGAGGCAGGAGAATTGCTGGAACCTGGGAGGCAGAGGTTGCAGTGAGCGGAAACCATGCCATTGCTCTCCAGCCTGGGTTACAGAGTGAGATTCCATCTCAAAAAACAAAAAAAATTTAATATACTCTTCTTGTTACTATTGACAGATATTTATAATTTAAGCAGCGAGTCAGACAATGGGTTAGTATTTGTCAGCTATTTCAGCAGTCCTCAATCTTTTTGGTACAGGGACCTGTTACATGGAAGACGATTTTTCTGTGAGGAAATTGGGGATGGTTTTGGATGAAACTGTTCCACCTCAGATCATCAGGCATTAGATTCTCATAAGGAGTGTATAGTCTAGATCCCTAACATGTACAGTTCACAATAGGGTACCAGTCTGTGGCCCGGGGGTTGGGGATTCCCTGCTCTATTTAGAAGAAACCGAAATACATTTTGAGGGTTAATATGGTTGAACTTTCTTCATTTTATGTGTAGCATCTGCTGTCTTGACTTTAGAAAGTATGTTCAACAAAATAATATTTTATTTAACTTTTTCAGAGAGAAAACGCTTGGGAATTGGTCAGTCCCAAGAAATGAATACCCTCTTTCGTTTCTGGTCCTTTTTCCTCAGAGATCACTTCAATAAAAAAATGTATGAGGAATTTAGACAACTTGCTTGGGAAGATGCAAAAGAAAATTACAGGTCAGATATTTTCTAATATTTTTACACTTCGCAGGAGTTTTATTTTTTTCTTTTTGTTTTTTTCTTTTCCCAGGTAGATCCAATAGAGGGAGTTTTTAGAAAATTCTTCTTGTGAACCCAACAATTAAAAAAAAAAAAAGAAAATATTTTAAAAATGAGTACTGAAGTAGCCTGATTTTGAACTGTGAAAGTAGTACAATGTAACTGGAGGGAGGGCTATATTTGTTTTCTATTTCTGCATTGCAAATTACCCCAAAACTCTGTAGGTTAAAACAGTGAACATATGTTAGTTCATAGCTGCTGAGAGTTGAGTCTTCAGCAATTGTTTAGCTGGGTGAGTCTGGCTGATGGTTTCTCATGAGCTTGCAGCCAAGGTGTTGAAGGGGGCTGCAGTCTCTGAAGATGTGGCCTGGGCTGGAGGATCTTCTTCAAGCTCATTCACATGGCTGTTGGCAGAAGGCTTCAGTTCCTTGCCACATTGACCTTCCCTAGGGCATTTTATAATCTGGTTTCACCCTGAGTGAGTAGAGCTTCCAGAATGGAAGCCTCAGTGTTTTATACAACCTACGTTTGGAACTGGCATACCATTATTTCTGCTATATTGTATTGTCGATGCGCAGTCCTGGAACAGTATAGGAGGATACTATACAAGGTTGTTAATACCAAGAGATGGGATCATTAGGAACCATCTTAGAGGCTGGCACAAGGGCTGAAGGAAATTGCAAGACTTTTCTCTCCCATGTTCCCACCATTACAGACTTCCCTTGGATGGACATATACCTACCTCAATTGATATATGCTTAGAGCCAACCCAGTTCTTAAGATTCTTTGAGAAAAGAAAAAGCAAGTCCTCTCACAATATGTCCCTTGACTCACCTTGTCTAATTTTTTCCCCACTTGTCCTCTAGCACTCTGGGCAGCAGTGGTACTGAACTACATGTTCTTTGAGTGAACAAAGCTCTCTAGCCTCTGGACATCTGTGCATGTTCTTACCTTTGCTTCTACTTCTCTTATTCCTCCCTGTGCTTTTCTAAATCCTGCTCTTTATGTCCCAGCTTAGACCTTGCATCCTCAGGGCAAGTCTTGAGATTGAGTGTGGGGCTGAGTGAGGGCAGGCCAAGAGGGTGAAAAGGAACATGGCATGGACTCATAAAGGCTATTTGTTCATGGTGAAAAGGAGAAAGGAACAAGAGGTGGAGAGAAGGGAAAAAGATGATTTTTCATCCAATCATATTTACCTAAATTTACCCTTCTTTAAGTTTTGAAAATGGATTCCTCTTGTAAATCTCAAATATATATTGTTTATCAGATGTGATCTTTGAGAAGAATACAAGGTGGTACAAATACATTTTTCTAATTAAAAACAAAATTCTCTTTGTGTTGACTTATCTAAAAACAAAGTGTGTTTAATTTTTATCTGTTATCTAGATAAGGAACAGCAGATACATGGTATATGTACCTCTATTTCTTTCTCTTCTGTCCATTACTGATATCTCTAATCAATCCCAGTTATATTTTATGTTCTTTCTTACCTCACTTTTCAGATTTATACTCTTCCTTATGACTTTAATAGCTACTGCCAGTTTACCAGAGTTGGCCTAAAAGGCAAAATTTGCCATTCCTAATCTCACTGTTCCTATTCAAACTGTGGTTTGCCACCTATTCGTCGATCGTAAAATCAATTTAGTGGTTCTAGTGTGCTTTAAAAAATAGAGTAGAAAATACCAGACTGCACTGAGCATAGTCATTCATACATACAAATTTAATTCATACCCACATACACACGAATTTAAGAACTGTTTTATAAAACATGTTTTTATAAACATATGTTTTTTTATATATAGAGATGTGCATATTGATTTAGTTATAAGGTAAAATATTTTTCATAGTATTGGACCTAGTCAGAAAAGTTTGAAAGCCATTGTTCTAATTGATCTCAGCATATTTTGCTATTTGTACAATTTCTGTCTGTTCCTTAAAACTTTCTAATAACTTCTCTGATCCCATTCCCACCCAAATCCAGATTGGGAGTTTCTCTTCTGTGTTCCTATACACATAACTCTGTGTATGTTTCTAATACTTTTGTAACACAGTTTCCTACCTTTGATTCTGTTTCTGCAGTATTTACCACTAGACTGTATTAGCTACTTCTTAGGAAGTAGTGGTTAAGCACCTGAAGTCTTTGAAATCAGACCTGTGTTTGAGTCTCAGCTATTAATTTACTGTGACCTTGGCAGATTATAATCCCAGCAGGCTCATGATGGCTCACACCTGTAATCCCTGCACTTCGGGAGGCTGAGGCAGGCAGATCACTTGAGGCCAGAAGTTTGAGACCAGCCTGGCCAACATGGCAAAACCCCATCTCTTCTATAAATACAAAAATTAGCTGGGTATGGTGGCCTGCACTTACAGCTGCTTGGGTGGCTGAAACATGAGAATTGCTTGAGCCTGGGAGGAGGAGGTTGCAGTGAGCCAAGATTGCACCACTGCACTTCAGCCTGGGTGACAAAGCAAGACTTTGTCTCAAATAAAAAGGTTAAATTAGGATAGATACTCTTTCATGGGGTTATTGTGAAGATTACACAAAGCATGTAAAGAGCTTAACACATTAACTTATGTATAGTAAGTGCTTGATAGATGATTCTTTCTTTTTTTTGAGACAGAGTCTTGCTCTTTCACATAGGCTGGAGTACAGGCACCCACCACCACACCTGGCTAATTTTTGTATTTTTAGTAGAGATGGGGTTTCATGATACTGGCCAAGCTGGTCTTGAACTCCTGACTTCAAGTGATCAACCCGCCTTGGCCTCCCAAAGTGCCAGGATTATAGGCGTGAGCCACTGTGGCCAGCCAGATGATTATTGTTATTAGGAAGATAGTTACTAATTCTATCCATTGGTTGAAGGTAGTAATAATGTGCTTTCAGGAAGGAGGGAGAGAGCTAACATTTCTTACATCTCTTCAATGTGCTAGCTCTGGTCTAGAAGCTTTATAAATTATCTATTTTTGAAAACTAGGATCCAATTGCCTCCATTTTCAGTGATATAATTACAAGCCTATGATTCAAATATAGTTCTTTCTAGTTCTGAGCCTCTAGGTCCTCTGCTCCTCTGAGCTGTCTTACAGTGAGTAGTAAATGAGTAAATGACAACTGAGAGGGCTGGTCATTTGCCTCGGTCCTTCACTCCAGCAGTTATGCTGCATATTTGAGTTATATTATTAATGTCATACTTTTGGTCTTTGGAATAGTTTGCTAAGAAATAATAGTAAAAATCCAAATATTACCTATTCAATATAAATGTTGTAGTATTATCCTTTATAAATAATCTAAGAATTTCTGTATTCCTCTAATATACCATTTACTTGATAAAAACCAAAAACTTCTTTCTCCAGAAATAAAGAAAGCTACCTAGGCTTCACCTCAAAGATTCTCATTTTGGGTCCAGAAAAAAATAGTTGAGGCCGGGCACAGTGGCTCAAGCCTGTAATCACAGCACTTTGGGAGGCTGAGGCAGGTAGATCACGAGGTTAACAGATTGAGACTATCCTGCCAACATGGTGAAACCCTGTCTCTACTAAAAAATACAAAAATTAGCTGAGCGTGGTGATGCGCGCCTGTAGTCCCACCTACTCAGGAGGCTGAGGCAGGAGAATCGCTTCCACCTGGGAGGCAGAGTTTGCAGTGAGCCGAGATCGCACCACTGCACTCCAGCCTGGTGACAGAGCGTGACTCTGCCTCAAAAACAAAAAAAAGAACAGTTGGAAAGAATAAATAAGACCTGTTATTTGATAGCACAATAGGGTGACTATAGACAATAGTGGCTTAATTGTACATTTAAAAATGGCTTAAAGAGGCTGGGCATGGTGGCTTATGCCTGTAATCCCAGCACTTTGGGAGGCTGAGGTGATTGGATCACCTGACGTCAGGAGTTCAAGATCAGCCAGGCCAACATGGAAAACCCTGTCTCTACCAAAAATACAAAAATTAGCCAGGCATGGTGGAGGGCGCGTATAATCCCAGCTAATTGGGAGGCTGAGGTAGGAGAATTGCTTGAACCTGGGACGCAGAGGTTGCAGTGAGCCAAGATTATGCCACTGCACCTTAGCCTGGGCAACAAGAGCAAAATTCCATCTCCAAAAAAAAAAAAAATTAAAATTAAAAATAAAATGGCTTAAAGAGTATAATTGGAGGCTGGGTGCACTGCTCACACCTGTAATCCCAGCACTTTGGGAGGCTGAGGTCAGGAGTTCAAGAGCAGCCTGACCAACATGGAGAAACCCCATCTCTATTAAAAATGCAAAATTGGCTGGGCATGGTGGTGCATGCCTGTGGTCCCAGCTGCTCGGGAGGCTGAGGCAGAAGAATTGCTTGAACCCAGGAGGTGGAGGTTGCGGTGAGCCAAGATTGCACCATTGCACTCCAGCCTGGGCAACAAGAGCAAAACTCTGTCTCAAAAAAAAAAAAAAAGTGTAATTGGATTGTTTGTAACTCAAAGGATAAATGCTTGAGGGGATAGATACTCCATTCCCCAGGATGTGCTTATCTTACCTTACATGCCTGTATCAAAACATGTCATGTGCTCCGTAAGTATATGCATTTACTGTATACCGACAAAAAATTTTAAAATTAAAAAAAAAAATCCTGATGCCGTTGGTTTGGAGCAGAGCTTGGGCATCAGTATTTTTTTAAAAGCTCCCCAGATGATTACAATATGTAGCTAAGATTGAGAACAACTGATGTCGGTATAATATGATCCCATAAGAGGAGCATCAAAGCAAGTTCATCATTCTGAACAGTGGTTCTTTTAGTCTTTAATCTCCTTAGACTTCAGTCATGCAGTCTCAACCAGTAGCATCACTTAAGGCTCTGGGAGCCAATGGCTCAGGTTAGTGTTTCAGTGTGTAGTTGGCAGTCCTGCATTTTTCTCTGTGGTTTGCCAAACCATCACTCTTTGTCTTGTAAATAAGCCAGTTACAAAAGAGACATACACTCAGATACCCTGCTTCCTGTGACCAACAGCCAGTTAATATTATGTTAGAAGAATGAAGAGGTTGTAACCTTTCTGCTGAGGTACCCAGAATGACTTAGGATTCTAACTGAGGAGTATTTTAATTGTGGTATCTTTTCGTTGAGTCAGCTAGACAGCGTCCTTTTACTGCCATCTTATAGCCTTGTTTCACTGTCATGGATTCTGCTCATCACCTATGTTTGAAGGTTGAGCCTATATAGTTTGCTGATCCACTGAGCAGAACTGCTAGGTTCTCTAGATAGTTACAGACAAAAACAAGGAAATTTGTTTTCTCCTTTATGTAGTGATCATAGCTCTATTAGCAATATATGTACTATCTTTACTTTATAATGAAACCAGGGAGGCTCTCTTAACCATTTAATTATATTTGTACTATTGTAGTTGAATGGGACAACCACATCTAGGATCTAGGGCACAGCAGTATGGTCTTTATCTTCCTGAAGTAAAGCTTACATTCAACAGTATTTATTTCATACTGTGTACAGACACACCATTATAAATTTTGGTTTGGGAAAAATCTAACACATTTCCAATTTGTCGCTAAATCTTTTGGCCAGTTCTTCAGAAATACCAAGGAGAGATACTGTGTGAATCTAAAGAGGTTCTCAGTATACCTTCATGATGTGCTATGGCTGAGTCAACAAAAATAGCAAAGCCAGCTATGGATTACTAATTGCCAGTTCAGTTAAAAATCTGCATACTGGCTGCGGGCAGTGGCTCACGCCTATAATCCCAGCACGTTGGTAGCCTGAGGCGGGCGGATCACCTGAGGTCAGGTGTTCGAAACCAACCTGGCTTTTTAGTCAATCCATGGGATTTTTAGAAAGCATAGTTTTTTTATTTTTCTATGTAGAATATGAATAGATTTTAGGGTAATCTACTCTAACTCTTCAAAAGCCTTAGAGCTAGTAAGCAATGGAGCAGGTCCAGAGACCCTGGCCTCCTGATTTCCAGGACAGGACTGTTTCTGTTCCAGAGTGCTGCTTTGGGGCCTGAGAGATTCTTTAGTCTTTGTTTTTTAATAGGCTTCCATAACCTATTTACTAATAAAATGTTCTGAATTTCTATTTTGCTGCCAGATATCAAAACAGAATTGTGTCCCCCTTCTATCATTAATTTAATTTGTATAACCTTGAGGAAGCCACTTATTTTCTGTTAGCACAAGTTTCCTCATCTGCAAAATGAAGAACACAGTAATTATCTCTAACTGTTCTGAAAACTAATAATAAGCTATTTACAGTGTTAAGCATGGTGCCTGACATGAAGAAAGCTCAGTACATGCTTCATACTGCTGCTAGTATACGTATCTTTGGCAGAAAATGTTTTCTATGATGTTTTTCTTTAAATAAAGAAGAGCTGCTATGATGCCTCCTCATTCAATCATTGCATCAGAGTTACTCTAACAGCTCTAGACATGGGGCCGGAAGCATACTTACCTATTTGGCCCCACGATCTTAAAATGTTCAGATGTGTGAGTTTGAAGGTTGTTCTGTTCCCCTCATTTATGAGTTTTCTGTGACCTTCCTTAGCAACAAGTTCTTCAATTCTTTGATCTTGTTTTATTTTCTGCCCACAGACATTTACATGTTTAATAAAGACAAGTCTGCTCTCAGAGCAGGGTATGTTTTGTTGCCTTTCTATCCATTAACCACCTCCCTCCCCACAGCTCTACTCTACTATTTTGAGTGTGCTGGCCAACATGATGAAACCCCATCTC
Organism: Cacajao melanocephalus; assembly: GCA_963573385.1. Lineage (NCBI taxonomy): Eukaryota > Metazoa > Chordata > Mammalia > Primates > Pitheciidae > Cacajao > Cacajao melanocephalus. The sequence goes on along the minus strand of CAUYLG010031084.1, from coordinate 988 downwards.
TACTAAAAATAAAAAAATTAGCCTGACCAACATGGTCAAACCCTATCTCTACTAAAAATACAAAAAATTAGCCGGGCGTGGTTGGTGGGCACCTGTAATCCTAGTTCCTTGGGAGGCTGAGGCAGGAGAACAGCTTGAACCAGGGAGGCGGAGGTTGCAGTGAGCCAAGGTTGTGCCATTGCACTCCAGCCTGGGCAACAAGAACGAGACTCCGTCGCAAAGAAAACTGTCTCAAAAAAACAAAAAAATCTGAATACTAAAATTTTATTTTTCATTTAGGATTGTTTGCTTATATTGATGTTACTAACTACAGAGAGATTATATTTTATTATAAACCTTTTATCTTTATAGGTATGGGTTAGAATGTCTGTTCAGGTTTTACAGCTATGGACTGGAAAAAAAATTCAGACGAGAAATTTTTAAGGATTTCCAAGAAGAAACCAAAAAAGACTACGAATCTGGTAATAATAATGTGCTATAGCTGGCCTAAAGTTAGAGCCTGAACAACACTATTTTATAAAAGGCAAAGTTGTGTTTTAAAATAAGTTGTAACGGCTGCCCCATTCTCCTCACAACAACTGCTGGCCTTGGCATCTGTAAATAAAACTGCTAGCCTTTGTTTACCAGTAGTGACTAGAATAAACAGCCCAAGCTAATTCCATCATGGCCCCTGCACCCTGTAATAAATAACTAAGATCTGTTATTTCCACTACAACCCAGATGATGTGCAAACTAAGGCTTATCTTGACTTCTGTAAACCACTTAGAAACAATCGAAGTGACAATATATCCACAATGTGTCCTCTAGCCCTTGGAATGTCCAGAGACCCGCACTCTCCTCTCTGCCTGGGAGATGATTTACGGAATCCCCTAAATGTCTGAATCCCTTCACCCCCACCCCCGCCACATACCCTTACCCGGGAGGAAGGTATAAAAGGTATTGACACCCTCCCTCTGGGGCCACGGGTTGGAGAGACGTGAGTCCTCCG
>CAUYLG010031082.1:0-13949 GCA_963573385.1 Cacajao melanocephalus | reverse complement strand
AAGCTGTGGAGTTTGATTAGGTCCCATTTGTCTATTTTGGCTTTTGTTGCCAATGCTTTTGGTGTTTTGGTCATGAAGTCCTTGCCTACACCTATGTCCAGAATGGTTTTGCCTAGGTTTTCTTCTAGGGTTTTTATGGTGGTAGGTCTTATGTTTAAGTCTTTAATCCATCTGGAGTTAATTTTAGTATAAGGTGTCAGGAAGGGGTCCAGTTTCTGCTTTCCACAAATGGCTAGCCAGTTTTCCCAACACCATTTATTAAACAGGGAATCCTTTCCCCATTGCTTCTTTTTGTCAGGTTTGTCAAAGATCAGATGGTTGTAGATGTGGGTACTGCCTCCGAGGCCTCTGTTCTGTTCCATTGGTCTATATCTCTGTTTTGGTACCAGTATGATGCTGTTTTGATTACTGTAGCCTTGTAGTATAGTTTGAAGTCCAGTAGTGTGATGCCTCCCGCTTTGTCCTTTTTGCTTAGAATTGACTTGGCTATGCGGGCTCTCTTTTGGTTCCATATGAAGTTTAAGGTGGTTTTTCCCAGTTCTGTGAAGAAGGTCATTGGTAGCTTGATGGGGATAGCATTGAATCTGTAAATTATTTTGGGCAGTATGGCCATTTTCATGATATTGATTCTTTCTAACCATGAACATGGAATGTTTCTCCATCTATTTGTGTCCTCTCTTATTTCGTTGAGCAGTGATTTGTAGTTCTCCTTGAAGAGGTCCTTTACGTTCCTTGTTAGTTGTATTCCTAGGTATTGTATTCTCTTTGTAGCAATTGTGAATGGCAGTTCGTTCTTGATTTGGCTCTCTTTAAGTCTGTTATTGGTGTATAGAAATGCTTGTGATTTTTGCACATTGATTTTGTATCCTGAGACTTTGCTGAAGTTGCTTATCAGTTTCAGGAGATTTCGGGCTGAGACGATGGGGTCTTGTAAATATACAATCGTGTCGTCTGCAAATAGAGACAATTTGACTTCCTCCTTTCCTATTTGAATACCCTTTATTTCTTTTTCTTGCCTGATTGCTCTGGCTAGAACTTCCAGTACTATATTGAATAGGAGTGGTGAGAGAGGGCAACACAATAAAGTCAAATAAAAAATTTTAAGTCGATTCAAAAATATGGCTGAGTGGATGATAGAGTATATTCGTGGGTGATCACTATTGCAGATAAAACTAAATTGGGGCAGAGGATCAGGAGAGCCTAGGGTAGGGGCTGGAGGAGTATGGAGAGGAGACTAGGCAGGCCTGGTCAGCCCCAGGAAGTGAGGGTAGGGGCTTCAGGGAGCCCTGGGGCAGAGCTCTGGGGCTGAGTTTCTAAGAGAAGCATACTTGGTGTTGGTGAAGGCAAGGAGAAGAGTGCAGAGTGGCCCAGGGAAGTGAACGCTGAGTCCTGGGGGAGCAGATGGGCAGCACAGGACCTGGCAACTCCTGTGCAGACTCTGACTTTTGCTCTAGTGAGATGGGGGCTGTTGGGGGTTTTGATCTGATTGAGCTGTGTGTACCAGCATCATTCTGGTGCCGTGATGAGAATATACAGAGGGACAGGGCGGAGGCAGGGTGACCTGTCAGGAGGCCATTCCAAGAAGCAGTGAGCTGAGCTAGAAGGGTGGGCTCCTGGAGATGAGAAGAGAGGAGACTGCAGGGGACCCCAAGGCACTGGATCTGAGTACTGGAGGGAGGGCAGATGGAGAAGCCTTTGGGGAGGGGCTGTGTGGGCTGAAGCACCCAGCTTGCGGACGTGCTTATGTAAGAAGCCTATGTCATCCTAGTGGACAGAGAATCCAGAGCTAGTGAGAGAGGCAAGCTGGCAGGACTTTGAAGTCCTCCATGGGTAGGTGATATTCAAAGGTGTGAGAAGGTCAGAAGTCACCAAGAAAAGGAGTGCAACAGAAGCTAGACGTTCAAGGTTGGGGCCACAGGACACGCCAGTGTTTTGAGGTTGGGAGATGAGAGGAGCCCAGCAATGGGACTGGGAAGGTGCAGCCGCCAGGGAGCCAGGAGAAAGGAGGCTGCTGTCCTGAGCTGAGGAAGAGTAGGGGTGAGCCAGGTAAGGAAAAGGCTGAGATTGGGCCACTGGAACAAGCCACACGGAAGTCATGAGGATGCTGACAAGAGCAGCTCTGAGAATGGTGAGGGCAAATGCCCGACCACAGTGGGCACAAGAGCAATGGAGGGAAAGTCATTGGAGACAGAGAGTACAGATCAGCGTTTTCAAGAGCTTTGCTGTAAGGGGGTAGGAGAACAGTGGAGGAGACGCAGAGGACGGTAGCTGCAAAGGAATTGGACCAAGCGCAGGAATCTTTAGGGCAAGAGACAACACAGTGTCCTTATCAGTGGATGGAAATAATCCACTAGAGAAGGAAACTTGATGATGGAGGAGAGGAGGGAGAGAACTGCTGGGCTATGGCCTGGAGCGAGGAAGAGGCACGGATGGGATGTAGTGTCCAGGGAAAGGGCGTCTCAGACAGGACATGGGGGTCAGCAGGGAGCCCGAGTGTTGTCCAGGACACGGTGGGTGAGTAGGCAGGTGTGGGGATGGAGCACTACTGTCCACTGCCACCTTCTGTTTCCTCAGTGAAATATATAGGGAACAAAACTCTGCTCCTTGGGGCTGCGGGCAGAGTGGAGGAGAGAGGAGGTGTTGCAGAGGTGGAAAGACAGGAGAAGGTCGGAAGGAGTGGAGAGAGAATGGCTTGGAGAAATGTGGTATGACAGCCAAGACTGGTCATGTGGGTGTTCATTTTTCACCCTTAGCAGCAGGTTGGGGTTTTGCCCAGTGCTACTGTAGATCATACCTTAGCTTGGCTTGGTCATCCATATCTCCAGCACCTAACAACATTCTACTAACACTGAACAGGTATGTGAGAATAAGAAGGACCAGAGGGAAGACACCAATGATGTGTCTCCACACCACTGTGCCCACCTGGCACCAGCACGAAAGAAACCTAAAAAGCACCTGTTCACCTGGCCTGTGGAGGGGCAGTTCCTCACCCATCTCCCCTGCACACAGTGTTCCTGCTTCCTTGCTCTTCCTGTTGACAGAGAGGTTTGTGGGGCTTTGCTCAGCTTGGCCCTAGCTAGTGCTGCTGGAAAGTGGCCAGTTTTCCTGAAGCACCCACTCCAGCAGCCCTGAGTTAACCACAGTGGCTCCCACACCATGGCTGGCAGCCACAGTCCATCTCCAATGTCCCCATATGCTCTTCAAGGCACCTGAGAACCAATGCTCAGTCCTAGTGGCTCACCATTAAGTGGGACTACTAGCAAAATTCTGTGACAAGAGGGAAAATGCTATGGTATTAAATAAGAAGCCACAGGAGGCAAAACAGATCACTACTGTGGTTACAGCTGTGCCCAATGTCTATCTATTTGATGACAAGTTCTAGAAAGAACCACAGAAAAATTAAAACTATTTGTTTGTTAAGGTGGTGAGATGGTAGTTCCTCCTTTGTTTTTAAATTCTACAATTGCTGTTGCCATCTTGGTTATACAATAAATTAAAAGTATGACTTAAAAAAAAATATGCTGGATGCGGTGGCTCACACCTTTAATCCCAGCACTTTGGGAGGCCAAGGTGGGCAGATCACTTGAGATCAGGAGTTCAAGACCAGCCTGGTCAACATGGTGAAACCACGTCTCTACTAAAAATACAAAAATTAGCTAGGCATGGTGGCAGGTGCCTGTAATCCTAGCTACTCAGGAGGCTGAGGCAGAAGAATCACTTGAACCCAAGAGACAGAGGTTGCAATGAACCAAGATCATGCCATTTTACTCCAGCCTGGGTGACAGAGAGAGACTCCGTCTCAAAAATAAATACATACATACATACAAATTATTATTCTACTACCATATTCTACACAGGCAAAAATATAAAATAAAATGAGCAAGAAGATCTCATTCACAGAAACAACAAAGAGTATAACTACTTAGAATTAAACTTCACTAGAGATGTGCATGACCTGTGTAAAGAAAACTACCAAACTTTATTGAGAGCTATAAAAGATGGCTTGAATAAATAGAGAAAACAACTGTTCCCAGATGGGACTTTATGTTATAAAGATGTTAATTTTCCCAAAAGTTAACTTATACAATTAATTCAATCTTAAAATCGCAAAAGGATTTCTCCAAAGAATTATATAAAATTATTTTTAAGATAAATAGATGAGAATAATAAATAAAATTCAGTAAAGGAAAAGAAATGAGAGAAAACTAGATATAAAAATTATTATAAAGCAATAACAAAGTACTGTAGAACTCTCACAAAAATAGAAATATGAATCAGAATTTAAAATCCAGAACTAGGCCTAATTGCATACCAGAATTTAATGCATTACAAAGCAGGTACCAACAAGCCATGGGAAAAGGAATTCTTGATTAATAAATTGCACTGATTGTTTTGAGGAAAAATAATTCGTTCAGAAACACACCTTTACCTCACATATCAGAAAATAAACTGTGGAGAGATTAAGGAGTCAACTAGAGAAGTTAAATGAAAGAAAAACCTAGCAGGAAATAGAAGGAAATATTTATCTATTCCTTGGAGGGAATGATAACTTTTCAAGTTTCATACTGATAAAAGAAAGTACAAGTAAAAAGATAACAATTCAACAATATAAAAAGTACAAGTTTTGTAAGAAAGAAACAAGATAACTAAAATAAAAATAGACTATGAAAAGTATTTGTAGAAGTGTATCAAGCAGTCTTAATAACTATAACATGAGGAGTTCACACAAATTGTTATAAAAAACAAAACTCCCAGATGCCAGCAGATGAATAGGCTGGACAGAAAATCCACCCATGGGAGGATGCTGTTAGTAAACGGAGGAGATAGCACCACCTCTCGGGGAATCCAATGGGAGGTCACTTCACATCTATTAAAATGGCAGAAAAAGAAAAACAAAGGCTTCATTGCCACATCAAATGCTTGTTGAGTTGTGGTAAAACCGATCTTCTTATGCACTAATGGGAAATGATCTTTTTGAAAGCAATTTGGCATTACCATTGCAAGTGCCATAAAAATGCCCATACTCTTTGACCCAATAATCTCACTTCTTCTGAGAAAATAATTCATTAGAAAGGACTGCTTCAAAAAATGTTCAACATGATTTATAATATCCAGAAACAGAAAACAATCTAAACCTCTAACAAAAGGCGATGTTTTAAATAAATTAAAGAACATCAGTTTAATGGCCAATTTATGCAACCATTCAAATGATAATTATGAAAACTGTAGCAACAGTGAAAAATGTTTACAGTATAATAAAGGGAGTCGCAACCAAAGCCGTAGTTGTGCCATGATTAAAAAATATGTCTATAGATCAAGGACTGGAAGGGAATATAGAAAATGAAAATAGAACCATGGAGTCTGACTCTATCATTTCCATTCTAATGTAATAGCATTTTTGTGTATTACATAAACACTCAGACAAAGGAATCTCTTTAGCTATGAGGTCAGCCTCACCTGACATTCGCTCCCTGCATTTCATAACCCCTGTGCTGGGGCTGTGGGGCTATGAGCAGCTTCTGGCCGTTCCTAAGAGGACTCACCCAGGCCCGGCCTGCCCAGGCTGCACAGGAGACCCAGGCTTCTACTGTGCTTCTCCAGGGGTGGCTGAAATGCCCTCCCTCCCTCCCTGGAAAGGCCCCTACTTCATGACTCATCCTGGAGCTGAACATGAGCCCTGAGGCTTCCTCACCTCCCTCTCTGTTTCTCAATCCCATTCCACCCCTACAGCACCTGCAACTCTACTGGACACAGAGTTGCCAGTGTGTCCTGTGTGCCCTGCTCTGGTCTGGGGGCTCCTTGAGGGCAGTGGCTCTGTCCAGTTTGTGTCTAGAGGCCCAGTGCTGAGCTCTGGCCTGGTACAGAGCAGACATTGGTAATGGTTTGTTTACCACTTACAGATCCATGGCCTGCAACTTTATACCAAGCCTGGGTGGCACGTGAAGAAACAGTGGACAGCATCTCTTCTTCCAGAAGCTCCCAGGCTAGCTGCAGAGGAAAGGAGCTCACATATCTGAGGCACTGGGGGTAGTTCCATGCCCTATTCCATTCCACCCCCATCTGGCCCTGTAAGGAGAGCAATCATCACCTCTACTTTACAGGTGCCCTCACAAGCTCAGAGAGGTAACGTCACACACAACAATCCTGCCTGCCCATTCCATGTGGTCCTGCAGGACAAGGACTAGCTTTCCATGTGAACAATAAGAATTCAATGGTGCTTTGCTAACATGGATTGTGAGGGCTTGGCAGAAAGCCAGCAGAAAATCTAGGGTTTGTGCCTGCCCCACCAACACCCAAGCAGAGTCAGGGCCCATGAACCATACTCCCTACCCCAAAGACACTCTGCTTCCCACTGACACTCTGGCCACCAAAATGCAAATGGGACAGACCCACATGCTGGAATTAGTCTTGGGGACACTAAATCTGGCACTGCTGACAACCTGCACCAGGGCTTTCCAATCCCCTGCCTGGACCTGGCCCAGCAGAATATGTACTTGGCTAAACTGTGTTTCCCAAAAAGTCACATCTACCCCAACCTCAGAATGTGACCTTACATGGAAATAGTGTGTTTGCAGATGTCACTAGTTGAGATGAGGTCATATTAGATTAGGGTGAGCTTTACATCCAACACCTGGTGTCCTCATATGAAGAGGAGAGGACACACAGAGACATTACCGAGAGAAGAAGCCCATTTGAGGATGGAGGCAGAGGGGGGATGCGTCTATAAGCTAAAGAAAGCTTTGGCACACCAGAAGCCACAGAAGCTAGAAGAGGCAAGGAAGGATTCCTCCCACTGGGAGAAGAATACTTTTCTGTTGTTGTAAGCCACCCAGTTTGTGGAAATTTGATATGGTAGCCATAGAAAACTAAAACAGTGGGCTCAGTGGCATGAGCTTGTGGTCCCAGCTACTCAGAAGGCTGAAGCAGGAGGATCGCTTGAGCCCAGAAGTTTGGGGCTGCAATCAGCTATGATCATACTACTGTACTCCAGCCTGGGTGACAGAGCCAGAGGGAGCAGGGGAGGGAGGGAGAAAGGAAGGAAGGAGGGAAGGCTAAAACAAAATACCCAGAAAGAGCTTTCCCTTAAATGGAGTTCCCTGTAGCCTCCAGCCTCTCTGGCTGATCCTGCCTTGGGAGGGCACAGACCAGCCTCTTCTAGGTCCCACCTGAGCCATCCAACACTTACGAGTGAAGCTATGGTAACTGGAGCAGGAGGAAAGAACCCTCCCGAGCTTGGCCCTGGGACTGCAAGCATAGCATTTCCCTGGGCTCCAGCCCACTCCACCCAGATGCAACCAGCCACTTCCCACTCCCACCTGGAGATGTGCCTAGAGTCCAGGATGCAGCCCAAGGATCCTGGGCCAAGAAGAAAAGAAAGGAGAGAAGACAGAGACTCAGCATCCTGGGGAGTGAGAAAGGCAGAGAGTGGGAGCTTTGGAAGCAGAAAAACTGGGTTCAAATTCCACCTCCACCATTTACCAGCTGTGTGGTCTTGGAGAAGCCATTGAACCCTCTCTATTGCTAGTCCATACGTTTAGGTCAAAATGCACAGGCCCCAGAGGGTCCCCTGCCATCCAAGGAAGGTTAAGGGAATAAATCCTCAGCTTTCAGATGTCCCCCATCCACCTGCTCATGGGAGCAGAAAAGAGACAGTGAGTCCAGCTCACCATGGGGACCAAGCCACAGGTCACAGATCAGCTGAGAGATACCTCACCTTGGACCTGCTGCTGGGGGCCCTGGCAGACTCAGAGTGGCTTGTCGACTTTCTGCTTCAGGTTGCACTGAAGAAATATCCAAAATCAATCAGCTCCATCTATCTAGCTCTGCCACTGACACCCTTCATTTCCATTCATTTTCCTTCCTGTTGTGCTAATGGCGTGTGGCTAAGCCACAGCATAAAAGAAGATATAAAATTATACAGCATTATCTTTCCCCTGAGCCTGCACACATGTGCTTTTCTCTCCATCTCTGCCAACTCTTTAAAGGAGAAGCAGACACACATCTTACCCAGATCTAGACCCATTTTCAAGGGGCTTACCACCCAGCAGACGGACCCTCAGCCACAGGGAACCATTCCAACCTTGTATCGCCACCTTCCCAAGGAAAGGGGCAGCAGGGACTCCCAAGCCTGAGAATGAGAGAACCAATGCATCCAGCCCCCTTCCTCTGAGCAGTGTTTGCCTGGACCATTGTCACCACTGGTCCCAGGATGGACAATCGTCACTGATAAAGGACCCCAAGGACCCCTTCTGCAATCAGTTTCTTTACTCTTCTTAAGGCCTGAGTACTACTAAAAAGAGCAGATGTTCACAGCCCTCGGATTACAGCTTTCTGATTCAACCGAGCAAACGCAGTTTGGGTGTCTTCATTGGTTTTGTACCTGAAAGAGCCTCTTAAGCCTTCAAGGCTATATTTGCACCCCAAAAAATGGGCTCAGACAAAAGCCATGGTTTGCCATCTGACTGGCCCACACTCTACTTCCAGCGTTCCCTGGCTCCTGGCCCACCACTTACTTCTGTGCTAAAAGCCTTACTTGGCTCACACACCTCCATTTCTTTGCCCTTTAGCTCCCCTCCTCACCCTGGCACATGGTCTAGGTCACAGCTAGGTGAGGTCTCTGCAGGATGCGGGCCAGCCAGGCAGGCAGATCCTGGACATGAACAGAAGCTCCTTGCTGAGATTCACTCCACAGGGGCCACCGCACCTCCTTGAGAGACACATCTGCAACAAGAGGCAGTGGTCTTCACTCAGCAGAGAAAAAGAAAGGGGAACCAGGGACAGCACTGATCTGCCTCGGAGGTTTGAGAAGCACTCTGGGGTACTTTTTGTGAGTGAAAACTTCTAATGCCACTTCGAGAATTTGATGCAACCAATGAGTCCTCTCCCCATCTCCTCACGAGGTCTATGCTCGCATCCACAGAGCCTCTGTCTACAACCCAACATGGCCAAGGATGCCCAACCATAAATCACAGTGAAAGGTTTGTGGATGTGCTTCTTGTTATGATGTCATATGAAACACACAGCACCCCGATCCTGTACGCTCACCACAAATGCCTTCCCTGGATCATACTCGCCTCCAGACCCAACTTTCAGCTTGCAGGCAATACAGGGGGTAGAAGAACAGGTTAAATGTCACCCTGAGGAAGCAACTGGCTACATCCAGTAGCTGAAACATTCAATAGGACAATTGGCCCATGCTACACAAGTAAAGGTCATAGGAAAGAAAGGGGGTTGTTCTAGACCTTAGTTACTCAAGGTATATTTCATGAACCACCAGCAGCAGTGCCAACTGAAAGCTTGTTAGAAATGCAGGATGTCAGGCCCTCCCCGGACCTAAAAGCAGAATCTGCGTTTTAGCAAGATCTCCAGGTGATCTGTGTGCACACACAGAAGTCTGACAAACACTCGTCTAAATAGGAAGAGATTTATGTGAAATAATGAATCACATGTGTTGTCCTGGAATGAATCCCAGCTGGAACCAATCAGGTATAAGAGATATTTTGGGGGCAATTAGGGAAATTTGAATATGGATTGTGTTAGACTATATTAAGAAATTAGAATTATTCTGCTAGGCATGAAATGTAGGAAAATGTCCTCCAATTTTTAGGGATGCATACTTAAGTGTTTAGAAGTAAAATGTCGTGATGTCTGTAATTTACTTTGAAATATTTTAACAACAAAAAATAGATGAAGCAGATATACAGCAAATGTTAACAATGGTTAAATCCAGATGATGGCTATGTCCATTACACTAGTCTATACTTCTCTGTACGTACAAAAATATTTTATGATAAAAATTAGAAATGTAAGGAAAGAACCTCTTACTTCATTAGAGTTTTTCTAAACAAAGAGTAGAACATTGCCCAGGAGGAAGTCAGCACAGCTTCTCTCCCTGCATGGCAGAGACTGTGCAGGGCAGGAAGGCGGGGTACAGGGAAGAAACAGGCAAGGGGAGAACATGCCTCTCTCGAGCACTCACTACCTACGAGGCATGACGGCTGCGGATACTTATTTTTCTCATTGATCTTCATGCCATTCCAAGAGGTGGTCTCATTGGCCCCGTTTTACAGATGAGGAAACTGAGGCACCTAATGGATACCGCGTTGCCCCACATCACACCGTTATTAAGGGTTGTGGGCAGGATTTCGGTGACAGCCTGGGCTCTCTCCAGTCCATCAGCAGCCCACCTGATTGCACAGGGAGCTATTTGAGAAGCCTCACCTGAATGTCTCCTGGGCACTCAGATGTCAGCAGGAGATGCCAGCAGGGCTCGTTCAGAGCCGCTCCTGTCTCTCCTGGGGCTTTCTGGGGCACTCCCTCTAAGACCTGCCTCCACCTGTTATCTCCAGGCTTAACTGACCTCACTGCCTACGACCTTTTAAACAAACACCAGTTTTCCCTTTTTAGTCTCAGGTCATTACTTATCGTTGCCGTGGCCTTTCCTATCTCCATCATTTCCTCCCCCGCCAAGCTGGAGGTTCTTGCAGGCTGTGGAGCCCGCAACCCTGATAGCGACACTCTCTGCTCTTACCCTACTCAGAGGAGGCATCAAGAGGGGCCCTTGGCCCCAGCTCACTCCACTGCACTTCTCTGCACCTCCTACCTGTCCTGCCTCAATAGCCTGCTTCAAAATGCATTCTGCCCCTCAGCTCACCGTGTAATGTCTCCCGGGGAGCCCAGAAGCTGTGTGTTTAAGATGCACCAAGACAAAGAGAGGGCACGAGCCCCAGCCTACTTATGTTGAGCAAGACATCTGGCAGAGGGGACTCCTCCCCTCCCTGCCCCTGGACACATGCTCCATGTGTCCCACCCTCAGCTGCCCCACTCAGCTGCCTGTGAATCCTGGCCCTTGCCCACCCCTGGTTCTGCTGTTGGGGTCCCACAGAGGAACCCTTCTGCTCCTGGACCCCTGAGCAGGACCCAGTAGGCACCTGCTAAGCCCCACAGAACTATGCCTCTGTCCAGTATCCCGAGCACAAAAGGCATAGCAGACTTCAGTGCTGCTGACGGAGGCCCCCAAAGGCAGGAGGAAAAACTGGGAGGAAGCTAACACACTGGTAAGGTAAGACTCAGAGCTTGGCACTGTGCTCAGTCCTGCCATATCCATCATCTCAGTCAATCTCCAACACTCCTGTAAGATATGAGCTCCTATCTCTATTTTACAGATGGAAAACCAAAGGCTTCAAGAGGGACAACATAACTTGTCTTCATCAGAGAAGTGGAGAGGCAGGGGTTAGAACCCAGGCTGGCAAGCTTCAAAGCCACACTCTTTCCATGGTCAGGGTGTGGGTGTTCTCAGATCTGAGCCTCTTGGTCTACATCTGGGTTACAGCAGCACTTTAAATTCCCTGGGCGGCATTGTCCCTGTCTGTGGTGGTTAATTTCAGGGGCCAATTTTTCTAGGCTATGGGGGCCAGTTGTTTAGTCAAAATGAGTCTAGAGGTTGCTATGAAGGTATTTTTTAAATGTGATTAATATTTAATCAGTAGACTCTGAGTAAAGCAGATTACCTTCTGTAGTGTGGGTGGGTCTTATCAGCTGAAGGGCTTAAGAAAAAAAAAAACTGATGTCCCCTGAGGAAGAAAGAATTCTGTCCTTAGACTGCCTTCAGACTCAAGACTGCAACATCAACTCTCCCCAGGTCTCCAGCCTCCTCCGCAGATTTCGGACCTGCCAGAGCCTACACTCACGTAAGCTAATTCCATCTCCTGGGGGAAGCCCTCCCTCAACTTCCCACAGTTGGTCAGGAGCACGTGACAGGTGCTGAGAGGCAGGGCCTATGCCTGCTCTGAGATGTGTCCCATAAGCCTGTCTCTATTTCTCTTAAATTGACTGGAACTGACATGGCTAAGCATTGATCTTAGCTTTAGGACTGTGTAAAACCCAAAAGAAAGAACTGTTACTGCATAACCATGTGATTCTCAGACCTCACTGTCCTCCCCTCGGTCCCTCATGCCTGGGAAGCAATAGGGTGTCTAACATCACATCTGAGGCCCCAAAGGCTGTGGAGGCAGCAACCAAGGGGGAGGGGAGGGGCCCTCTGCATAAAGACACTTCTCAGTTTGCCCCCCCTACCACCACCACCATGATAGGAGGAGTGGGAGGATTATCTCTCAGAAACAACAGGAATTGGGGATTCTAGTAAGTTGCTCCCCTGAGATTTCAAAAAGAAGGGGCACACAATGCCTTGGGCCCTCTGAGAAGGGAGTGGCTGAGCCTCCCACTAAGCACTTTCTATACTTTGTCTACAATCTTCACGACAATCCTATAACATTGTCTCCATTTTATAGTTGAGGAACTTGAGGCTCAAAGAGTTAAGACATAAGCCTTCTCTTTCTGAAGACCTTGATACAAGACATTTGGAAATGCACACTCCTGTGTTCCAGCCCAATTCCTCCCATCATAACTTGGGAGTGATCAGAGCCCCAACATCTACCCTGACTACATTTAGAAATACTTTTTCCTTCTTAGTCAGCCATGGGAAAAGATGACTCCACCTGACATGTGGATGCAGAGAGGAGGAAATCCCTTCAGGGATTGTTCCATCAAAATTCTTTAGGTTAAGGCTTTGGGCAAACAAGTGGGTACGAGCCTCTTCTCCAGAACTTGAAAGAAAGAGTCCTCCCCCAAGCTTAGGGAGCTAAGGAGTCCTCCCTAGCTTAGGAGTCCCTCATACTGGAGCCCCAGGCCCCAGTTGGTCCCCTGCTGCAGCTCTGGCTCTCACAAGAACTGTGAGTATTTCTGGGCCCTGGTGGCTTATCCAGGGTTCTCTTGAGCCAAAGCCAGTGGAGAAGGCTCTTTGTTCAGGTAACATTCCCCAATACCTTTCTCTCGGTGACATTTAAAATAGCTCCTAGTCACATTTGGCACTCCCTTACCTGATTCAAGGAGACTTCCAGATCCCAGGGAGAGAGAAAGGAAACTATCTAGAAACTTCCAAGTAGAAATCTGTGGTAACCTGGGCTCAGAAACCAAAGTGCCTCCAAGATGAAGGCTTCCTGTACTGGACTTGGTTCCCTCCAATCTTTCCCTCCTGTGCTTGCCATGATCTGGCTTCCAGAAGCCTGCAGTCGGAGCAGTGAAGAAAGGAGGAGAGGAAAAGAGGGGTGAGGAAGAAGGAGGTCCAACACCCAGGCTAGAAAATAAAGGTGTCCTCCAGATAAAGAGATCCAAAGTCCCTGAGGACCATGTCGACATTAAAGTTCTAAGGTGCTCTAACAGCTAAAAGTTCCAGAGAGCCAGATAGTTCTGCCTCACAAGTACTTAGGATAATGGTGCCTTCATGGCACTGTGCAAGGTACTGATCCACCTTTGCTGAGATACAGTTGGTATACCCAACACTGCACATAACAAATGTCTATAATTTGGTTAGTTTGGACATGTGCAAACAGTTGTGTTGCCATCTCCACAGTAGAGGTAGTAAACATATCCATTACCTACAAAAATTTCCTTGTGTCCCCAAATGTTGACAAGTATTGGAGAGGATGTGGAGAAAATGGAAGCTTTTGCACACTGTTGGTGGGACTGTAAATTGGTATAGTCATTACAGAAAACAGTATTGGGTACTGGGGGTTCTGTATAAAAACTAAAAATAGAATTACCATATAATTCAGCAATCCCATTTCTGGATATATTCCCAAAGGAATTGAAATCAGGATCTCAAAGAGATATTGCACTCCCATGTCCATTGCAGCATAATCCACAACAGCCAAGGTATGCAGATAGCCTAAGTGGCCATCAATGGGGGAATGGATTGAAAAAGCGTGGTATGCATACACAATGGAATTCAGCCTTAAAAAATAATTAAATCCAGAGAGATCCAAGATGGCCGATTAACAACAGCTCAGGATTGTAGCTCCCAGTGAAAGCGCAGAGAGCGAGTGGACGCCGCACTTTCAGACGAATTTTTGTTGCCCACAGACTAGGAGATTCCCGGCGGAGGAGCCACA
>CAUYLG010031080.1:0-43869 GCA_963573385.1 Cacajao melanocephalus | reverse complement strand
TAGCAAGACAGGCCAATATTCAAGTCCGGTAAATACAGAGAATGCCACAAAGATATTCCTCAAGAAGAGCAACCCCAAGGCACATAATCATCAGATTCACCAGGGTTGAAATGAAGGAAAAGATGCTAAGGGCAGCCAGGGAGGAAGGTCGGGTTACCCACAAAGGGAAGCCCATCAGACTCACAGCGGATCTCTCAGCAGAAACTTTACAAGCCAGAGGAGAGTGTGGGCCAATATTTAACATCCTTAAAGAAAAGAATTTTCAACCTAGAATTTCATATCCAGCCAAACTAAGCTTCATAAGTGAAGGAGAAATAAAATATTTTACAGACAAACAATTGCTGAGATATTTCATCACCATCAGGCCTGCCTTACAAGAGCTCCTGAAAGAAGCACTAAACATAGAAAGGAACAACCAGTACCAGCCACTCCAAAAATGTACCAAATGGTAAAGAGCATTGACACAATGAAGAAACTGCATCAACTAATGGGCCAAACAACCAGCTAGCATCAAAATGGCAGGATCAAATTCACATATAACAATATTAACCTTAAATATAAATGGGTTAAATGCCCCTATCAAAAGACACAGACTGGCAAATTGGATAAAAACAAAAACCATTGGTGTGCTGTATCCAGGAAACCCGCCTCACATGCAAGGACACACATTGGCTCAAAATAAAGAGATGGAGGAAGATTTACCAAGCAAATGGAGAGCAAAAAAAAGCAGGAGTTGCAATCCTAGTTTCTGATAAAATAGACTTTAAACCAAAAAAGATCATAAGAGACAAAGAAGTGCATTACATAATGGTAAAAGGATCAATGCAACAGGAAGAGCTAATGATGAGTTCATGTACTTTGTAGGGACTTGGATGAATCTGGAAACAATCATTCTCAGCAAACTAACACAAGAACAGAAAATCAAACACAGCATGTTCTCATTCATAGGCAGGAGTTGAACAATGAGAACACATGGATACAGGGAGGGAAGCATCACACACTAGGTCTGTTGGGGGGTCTAGGGAAGGGGCAGCGAGGGGTAGGGAGTTGGGGAGGGATAACATGGGGAGAAATGCCAGATATAGGTGATGGGGATGGAGGCAGCAAACCACATTGCCATGTAGGTACCTATGCAACAATACTGCATGTTCTGCACATGTACCCCAGAATCTAAAGTGCAATGAAATATATTTTTTTAAAAAAGTCAATGGTTCTGTTCTATCAATGCAATTACAGATTATTTTTATTGACGTATTTTTCTGTGCTTTCTAGATTTTCTACAGTGAAAATATGTTGTAATAAAAACAACCAATGTTATTTTTTTTTAAGTATACTGCTAAAATCTGAAAGCAGTTCCCAGATGTGGCCTGATCAACTCCCAAGAGAAGGATTACATCGACTTGCTTACTCAAATTCACTTCCACTAATATTGTTTAACATATTGCTGTTTCTGCTGCTACATTACAGATGATTCATTTGAGAATATTCTGCTTTATACCTCTAAGACATTTTCACAAACATTACTGCTAAATCTGTAGCATCTTGTTCTTAAAGATCAGTTGGGGTTTTTTGTCTTGTTTGTTGTAACTTGTAAGTTTTATTCTTAAAATAATTGACCCTGTTCCTGGCACCTCGTATCTCCACAAGTCCCACCGAACCTCCACCATGCCCAGGATGGGAACGTTCAGCTGCAGCTCACCTCAGGACTGTTCTCAGAACCTGGTGAACAGGTGTATGTGGATCTGAGCAAGGTGATCACCACCAAGTTCAACAATCAGAACAACAGAGTAGAGAGCAGTGAGTATGTAAGAGGTAACACAGTCTATATCACACAGAAGGGCTGACAAGAAATTAAGGCTAACTCAGTGACCTCTGTGGTCAACACTTGTGAAATTGAATCGCCATCCAGAAGTGTGTTTCCATATGCCCAACAAGATAAAAAGGACATGAGCTGTGCTCTAATTTTGCAAAACTTGTAACCAATATGCTTCCAGTTGAGGTGATGGATCACATCATTACGATGGACGTGCTTCTCAAATACATGAGAATCTCTCAAGTATCAAATCAAGTTAAAAACTACTCTTGGACACAGAAAATCTCTCTGTATTTTTATATTGTTTTGTTTTGTTTTGAGACAGAGTCTTACTCTGTCACCCAGGCAAGAATGCATTGGCACGGTCTCAGCTAACTGCAACCTCCACTTCCCAGGTTCAAGTGATTCTCCTGCCTCAACTTCCTGAGTAACTTGGATTACAGGTGCCCACCACCATGCCCAGCTAATTTTTTGAAGTTTTAGTAGAGACAAGTTTTTGCCATATTGGCCAGGCTGGTCTTGAACTCCCGACTTCAGGTGACCCACACCCCTCGGTCTCCCAAAGTGCTGGGATTACAGGTGTGAGCCACCATGCCCAGGCAGAGAAAAGCTCTTTTAGACATTACTACAGATAATCCTAAACTCTAAAGTGGATCCAATAAAAAAAAATTATGCAAGGAAAGACCTGTATCATTGCTTCTCCTTGTGCAAGCGGTTCTAAAACTTACCTAATGCAGGTAGACAAATTCAAGGCTGAATTCACTTTGAGTCACAAAGGGAGAAAGAAAGTCAATGGATGGATATGGTGGTTTTGTTTGTTGATGTTAAAAGTGTGTGACTATCCTCATGAATAACAAGGCTGACAAATGTAGCCAATATGTCATGCTGTAGACAGGCTATTCTTAGCTGGAATCATGAAAGTTTAAAATATTCTTGTTCACGAACACTTCTCTGTCCAACTATTTTCAGAAGAAACAAGGCTGCCTCAAGCCTGTCAATGTCAAAAATACAGTTTCCAAAGAGACAAAATGAAAGTTCAAGATTCAGGCAGCTGCTATTTTAATGATCTCGATCAGGTGATCTAGAACTCATAGAGAGAGATCTGTATCTCGCCTATGTAGCCATGTCTCAGTGTAATAACAAACGCTGTGTTTTGAACTATTATATTCTGTGATGTTTTTTGCTTGTTTTTGTTTTGTTAAACTTCTAATATTGATTCAACAGTACTGTTAAACAGAAAAACCTTAGACAAATTTAAATTTAACTGACTTTATTTGAGCAGAGGAAAACAAAGCAAAGTAAAACCAAAATGAAAATGATTCACAAATCAGGTGGTCCTCTGAACCAGGGCAGGTTCAGAGAATTCCGACCAATAATATGATGTGACAGCGTTTATAGGAAACGGAAGCGCGGTGCACAGGAAACTGAATTGGATACAGCTTCATTGGTTAACGGGCTACTAAGCCACCTTCAGTAACTAAAGCTCAGCTCCTGGAGTTAAACTTATTGGTTTGGTCTGTCAGGCCTAGTGCAGGAACCTAGTTTATTTTATTTAACAATACTAAAGTAAAATATATACGTGTGTGTGTGTGTGTGTGTGTATGTGTGTGTGTGTGCACATATATATGTATAATGCTTAATATTTATCTCTGTCACACATCTTTTAGAGTTTGGTTCATTTTTCTATCATATTAGGACCTCTTTCATCTAACTATGTCATTTAGGTTTTTTTAAATTAACCCTCTTAACTCTGTGTCATCCACATGTTTGGCGAGTGTGTCCTTCATATCTTCATCCAAATCCCTGTTGAACATATTGAACAGAATATGGGCCACAATAAGACCCTGACATTTACCAGCAGAAAACATATCAGATTAGTAATACGGGGTTTGATGTTTGGCCAGAAACTCATCAAGCTAATAGTATTATGATACAACCCATAATTCTTTCTCTGTGTGACATCATATAACATCAACAAAAGACTTTACAGATGATATTTGACTTTTTCAAGAAATTTAAAAAGTAATATTTTTGTTTCACACATAAACCAATGCACTCGGAGTCAGAAATGTATTAAAATAGAGTTGAGCCCTACCTTAAGAGTAAAGGGACCTACAGAATCGTATTTGCATTTACTGTCTCAAGTAGGCAACTACTTCCCCCAAAGCATTCCCCTCCTCACTTGACACTTCATCATGGACCCATAGTATTCATTCTGCCCCATAAACAGGAATCAGACAAAAAGGATCAAGTCTTATTCATCTCTATTTATTCCACAATGCCTGGCATAGAATTTCATACATGATACTGTGGAGTTTACTTCATGCTTGTCTTAGTTTAGGATAGTCCTACCAAAACAGAAGCTTCTGCCACACTGCCCATCCCGTTAGAAGTCCAGCAGTCACTCGAGTTTACTATCTTTTACGGTATTGCAGAAAGTAGCATACGTTTAGGTTTGCCAGAATATGTGTCATGCTCAAGCCATGGCGTGGAACACAGATTCCCCCTTCACCAGATGATGAGGTAATTGGCTGGTAATATCTCTGGGTGTAGGCAGGGATACATTGCTCCCACTAGGTAATCAATATCTTAGTCATTGATATTAGCTGTTAAGGACTTTGAACGAAGCACGATCTTCCGTTTAATAATAACTAATGACTGTTTGCTGAGGTGAGTTGGCCCAGCTAGGTCATCTCTGAGCCACAGGTTTGAAAACACAAAGGACATAACCACTCCAGGTCATCAAACACTCTCAGACCTCTCAGGGGCATGAATCCAGGCTCTATCCAGCCAAGCCCATCCTTTTGCTGACTTCCTCCCATCTTTAGTGTTTCTTCCTGCTCTGCCCAAACTCTCATTATCCCTCCCATGCAAAAGACTTCATTCTCACTCTGTTTCTTTTTTTTCTCACAACAGAACTCAATGGGGCCTCCTTCCTCCCACAAATATTAGAAGCAACACAGAATGTATTTATCCTTTTCTAAGGTACAGAACTCATATTTTCAGAAAAATTATCCATCTATACACTCCAGTGGATAAAAGATATCCTTTATATATATTAAGGAATTTCCATATTCCGTAAGCATTCTTCTGAATGCCTGAGGAACAAATACTTGAGTTTTTACATCAAAACATAAGATGAGTCTATGCTGCACACAAAACACAAATTAAATAAATGTTTGCTCAGTGAATCAATGACTTCATATAACACTTTATATAAGATGTCATACGTTGTATAAAATCATTGCATAAGGTACTTCAGATATTAAAAGATACTGAAAGATATTTTATAGACATCATGAATGTATTTTTATACAAGATATTTATATCATCCTTTATATAAGCTATTTTGGATCTGGTACGTTAAGAGGCCTATGGATGGGAGTGTAAGCATGGTATACTGCCAAATACTTCTCAGAAAAGAAGAGCAAAAACGTCGGGACCTAGAAAGCAGAGAAATAAATTCAAGGAGTTCTGTTCTTCAACAAACCAGGAAGTTGAGGCAGGTGAATGAGGTTCAGGCAGAGAGCATAAGGTTAGCAAGAGACTGGCGCAAACATCCGAAAACAATGTGTGAGTGCGGGGGAAGATTCAGAACTGGAAACCAAGTGTTAGGTTTAAGCCTGAAACACCTCCTCTGAATCCTACGGCTGAAAACAAGTGCGCGAGAGACACCTAGTGTTCAAGCGCGTAAACGATGCTCCGTCAAAGTTGCGTTTCCTTTGCTTTCCTGGAGCCACCTGCGAGGAACCGGCGCGCTCCTCGGCTAAGTACAGCGCTCACCTGTGTACCCAGTAGATACGAATAGCTGTATTAGACATTAAGGCCTTCAGAGAAGTCTTTAACCCATTTCATAGCCCACCCACTCTTTTTAGATATACGGAAACGGAATTCCCTATATAGTTATGGGAAAATGAATGGCCATTTCATTACGAAATAGGTTTTTGGGAACGTTACCACTGTACCTTGATTTTCACCTTCTTAAGCTAGTTTCCACTCTCTCGAGAGCAAAACAAAATATCTGTGCAGTTAAAAACATGAGATGTTCCAGGAGCAAAAGGCCTTGGTGCAAGTAGATTGCTTTCTGGACAGCTAATACCAAGATCTAATAGTTATTGAGTCCTTTGTATGTACTAAACTTTGCACCAAAGACACGTCAAATATTACCTCGATTGCTGACCAGAGTCCTGCCATTCAGGCATTATTATGCAGAAATTCTATGTGGAAACTGAAACTTGGAGGCTGTGAGTGATTGACCCAGAACCATCTCTAAATTGTAGCTTTAAATCCAGGACTATCTTCCAAAACTCACATGCTTCCCACATGCCTCATTGCCTCTCAGGCATGCATGCATCCCACCTGAACCTGTCATCTCAGCATAGAAAATTGGTGTAAAAGAAATATTTCACCGTGAACATTTCATTAGTTCTTTATTAGAAAGTAATGTTTCTCATTTAGAGTTATGCAAGTCATTCCACTTGATTTCTTACACTCTTAAATCAGTGAATACCAAACATGGTTTTAATAGCTTTTATGATTTTTGAGCATTTATTTTTAAACTCATTTCAAATAAAATATTTAATATTTCCTCACAAACAAAGCTCCCTAGTTTTCCAAAGAGGAATTAAGTTAATTTACATCACCTAAAGAAACGGCAATATTTGTGGCACAACCAGCCCAAAAATAGATATTATATTTAGAGTGTGTATGCAGATGAACCTGACAGCAATAACTTACGCACACCCAGAGAATGACCCTACAAAGAATTGTGTTCAGAGTTCTGAGCTATGGAATCTGGAAGTGGCCAACCCAGAGGTTCACTTCTTCCCTGTGAAATCTCAGGCCCATCCCTTTGAATATAGGATGAACAGGGGATCGGGGCCTTTTGTTTTGAGTTAGCTGGAGGTTACTAGGTGGAGGGTGCTAGGTGGAGGGTACTAAGTGGAGGGTGCTAGGTGGAGGGTGCTAGGTGGAGGTTGCTAGGTGGAGGTTGCTGGGTGGAGGGTGCTAGGTGGAGGGTGCTAAGTGAAAATGCTATTTAAATTGCTGCTTTTTATGAACAGCAGCAGTTCTCCTGCCAGCCTGCCTCCAGTGAACCACCCCTGTCTGTAAGTTCCCCTAATAAACTCTATGTGTCATTCACTGTCTCCAGGTCTCTTCTTTGGCCTCTCAGACACAGTACCATCCCTATTGGATTCAGTAGGGGTCTAGTACAACAATTGCCAAGCCCAGCCAGGAGGTCAGAGAATATCCCATGGGCACCAAAAGGATGGGATCAGGAAGGGGAGGTCCTCAGGGGAAATCTCAGGCTGGCCATCCACATCCATGTGGGGCCCAATAGATGGGTGGGACCCACTGCATGAGTGTGAGGACTCTCTGAAAATGCCAAAGGGTCTGGACGAGCTGTGGCAGGGGGTGAATCCAACGAAGTGAAAGTCAGATGCCCACGTCATCACAGCCACACTTGGCTGGCCACTCCTGACTGCACTCCAAGCAGCCAGAGACTGAGTTTGGGGTATAGGTAAGGGTGATCAGGTATAATGGTGAGACTAGAAAGAGATACCTGATTAGCTTGGGCTAAAGCACTGGAGACCGTACTGCCCTGCCCTTGGGCACAGGATGACAAAATATAGACTCTGGCTTGTCAGATGGGTCATTCAAAGAGTCGCCAGCTGCCACATTAACAAATTAGGGCTATTATGACTAAATAATTCTGGGACCCTAAGTCCTGGAACCCCATAGAGAGCAATTGTGGGAAGGACAGTGGGGATTGGGACAAGTCCACGGAGTTTCCTGTACTCTCTGCATGTCCAGTTGGCACCACCAAGATAAAAGAAAACCAACTGTGCATGCAGGGAGTAGCCCAAGACTTGCCCCCACCTGAAAGACTGCAGTGAACCCCAGTGCAGGATTATACCACTCTGGAATTGGCAGAGCTGGGAAATAGGTTCAGATAGAAAGGGAGAGAGTCGATTGCAGGATGGATTCTCTGTCTATGGGATATGAAGGCAGAGGGTATTATACTCTCCAGACTTGAGAGGACCGAAATGGCATCTGTCACAAACCACCCAGCCCTGAGGCAGGCCTCTGTGGCACCAATAATGAGGATCAGGACCCTCCTTACCGGAGCGTTTCTGGGCTGCCAAGCAGTGACAACAGACACAGAGCTGCAAGTTGAGGCCTTGGCTAAGCCAATGGCTGCGGCCTTCAGTGATACCTGCCATGCTATTACTCTGCTCACTGAAGAAACCACCCAAACTGGATGCATTACTTTGCAAAACTGTATGGCCCTGGTCATCTTAACAGCCATCCAAGGCACAACTTGTGTGTTAATTAAAACTAAATGTTATATATATATCCCTGATTACTCCTGCAATGTAACCCAGGCCATGCAGCCCCTAAGTACCCAAATGTCTGCTATAGAATCTGTCTTTTTTTCAAGATGGTGGATAAGAGGCAGAGTTAGCATGCCTCTCCCACTTGGAAGGACAGAATAGTGGGTAGAGAGTAACACTGTGAATTTCTTTTGTCAAGAACCGCCACAAAAGCTTACCAGGAAAACTAAAAGAATCCACAGATCCTTTGAAAGAAGTGGCAGGCTGTAGTCTACTCCATGAGACAGGCAGAAAACTAAGTTCCCAGATTGTTAGAGGGGGAGAGTCTGCTTCCAAGCTCACATCCCCACCAAGGAATCTGAAAATCCAGACCACAGGAGAAGGTCTTAAGCCTACCCAGACCTGAAATGGAATTGAGAAGCAGCATGCAATATACAAGTGGAAGCAGCAGCAGAAAGTACCTTCTAGGCATTTCTAGTCTCCAGCATGAGCCCAGGGAAGACATTACTTACCAAATCTCAGAGGGATCCTCGGGAAGTCAACCAAGAAGCTTAGGGAAGAGTTGCAGGGTGAAAGAAACTCCCAGCTGAATTTTGTAATATAATCTCAAGTTGGGATGAACTCCCTTGAACAGAACCCAGAGTAGGGTGGTGAGTGGGAAGTGTATTACAGACACGATCACAGAGCTGGGCTCCCAGCCTTGCCAGCAGACATGGAGGAGCATTGCCTCAATGCTGTAGTTTCTATCTCTGTGGTAAGTTTATGGCCTAGGGCACGTCTGAATTGTGTGCACAGATCTGGATCTAAACCCAGCACTGTTAATGTAGCTCTGCAGGATAAAGACCAGCCTCTCCAACTGCGTGGGAGCTGGGTGAGGCTTACCGCTGCCCATGACTCCCACTTCTTTGTGAACTCTTCTGTGCAGCAGAGGCAGTTTTACTCTCCCCTCTGGAACATTGCCCCAGTGGCCTGAGAACGACTCTCCATCCCACACAGGAGCTACGGCCTGCCCAACACAGGAGACTCTGAACTCAGACCCACCTAACCCTGCCCCCATCTGGTGGCATTTCTCCATCAGCTCTGGGAGCTTAACACAAAGGACACAAACTTTTGGGAGCTTTATGACCCCACTCATCTCCTGAGAAACCAGAATACTTCCCCTGGGCAACTTAGGGCAAGCTCAAATCCCACTGCTACTACTGCAGCTGGTGCTCTCTTTCAAGCACCACCTCCTGGCTGGAAGTCAACCAACTCAGGCCATTACGGCACCTCTAGCTAGAACAGCACTACACCCAGGAAGGATGAAATGGCTACATGATCTCAGCTACCACCACTGCCTGCAGCACCCTGGCTAACCAGAGGTCCTGAGTCTGTCAATATCATGAATTCGCTGCCAGTATAACCAGCATTTGAGAAAGCCAGCACACTAAGTCTGTCTCAAACCAAGGAATCTCACAAACTCTACGTCACTCCCCTGCCACCTTCGTCAGAGCAAATGCTAGTATCCACTGCTGGGACACTTGAAGACAAGTCACATGACTGGATCTTCTGCAGATATTCCCCAGCACCAGCAGAGAACCTGGTAGCCCCATTGGGTTGCTAGACCCAGAAGAGCAGTAACAATCATTGTAGTCTGTCTCTCAAGAAGTACCATTCCTAGGATGTAGGGGACACCACATCAAGGGAACACCCTGTGGGACAAAAGAAGCTGAGCGTCAGGCCTTGAATCCCAGATTGTTCCACTAGTGGAAAGTTTCTTACAACAGAGACACAATTGCAGTGCTGGGTACAGAAGGGAAATCTTGCACCTCTACCCCATCAGGCAAGCAACCTCTGTGATCACAAAGGGTCTTGGAAAAGGGGTCCTTGTTCCCCCAGGCACTCTACTGCAGACACAGCTAGGGCTTCTCCCATAGGCATGCAGCATAGATGCTCCTATAGACAGCCGTCTTGGAATAATTCAAGTTGATTGCAGCCCCACAGAAGGAGTGTCCAAGAGGAGGAGTCATAATCCCACCCTACTTGGAACATCAACATTTCGACAGATAAAAAGAGATTCCTGTCTTATCTGAATAACCAGAACATTAGGACAGGAGTGAGGCTGTGAGATGGATAGCTTTTCTACTAGCCTGGCAGGAGAGCTAAGGTAACCTGATAAAACCTCAGCACATTTAATTAAGACACACACACACACACACACACCAACCACCACCTTCATCAAGGCTGGGACCTCTGTCCACCATTGGGTGTTACATCTACCCACCTGCTTTGACTACAACCGGTGCCAACACAGGGATACTTCCCCTATTTTCCTGAGGCCTGAATCATCAACTCAGTAAATAAAATACTAGGAAAAGATTAAATAAATAAATAAATAAATAAATAAATAAATGTGTATACCAAGAGAGAATAAGATAAACTTCAAGAGATCCTTGCCATTCCAACCCCAGAGGAGACAGTGAATTTGCCCACACACCAAGTATATAACTAATACAACCAGCATCTGGGAAAGCCAGCATACAAAGACTCTCTATAACTAAGGAACTCATGCAGAGTCTGCACCCCTAAAAGCACCAAGAATCAAATTAGTCTATAATAAGCTATAAATATTAAAGTCATATCCTTAAGAGGCAAAAAAAGGAAATTTTAAAAAGCAAGCATAGTCCAATCAAAAATAAATTCAAGAACAATGTGAAGAATTAGCCTACCAAAATGAGAAGGAACGAGAAAAGTGTAATATGACAAAATAAGGTTCTGTCATGCCCCCAAAAGATCACACTAGCTTCCCAGCAATGAATCTAAACCAAAACCAAATCTCTGAAATGCCAGATAAAAAATGTAGAATGTTAATTATTAAGCTACTTATGGAGATACCAGAGAAAGGTGAAAACCAACTTAAAAGTTTTTTTTAAACAATCCAGAATATGAATGAAAATTTTTCCAGAGATAGTTATGTTAAAGAAACAGCAATCAGAACTTCTGAAAATGAAAGACAGAGAAATTCAAAATGCAGTGGAAAGGTCCAACAACAGACTAGAACAAATAGAAAAAAGAATATTAGAACTTGAAGACAAGGCTTCTGAATTAACTCAGTCCAAAAAGACAAATAAAAAGAGTCCAAAAAAATGTACAAAGTCTCCAAGAAAAATGAGATTACATAAAATAGCCAAACCTAAGAAAAACTGGTGTTCCTGAAGAAAAAATGAAGTCTAAAAGTTTGGAAAATTTATTTGAAGGAATAGTTGTGGAAATTTTCCTTGGCCTTGCTGGAGAGATACACATTCAAATATAAGAAGCTCAAAGAATTCCTGGGAAATTCCTTGCAAAAAGATCATCAGCAAGGCACAGTCATCAGGTCATCTAAACTCAAGATGAAGGAAAGACTCATAAGACAAAAGCACCAGGTAAACTACAATGGAAAACCTATCAGACTAACAGCAGATTTCTCAGCAGAACCCTTACAAGCAGGAAGGGATTGGGCTCCTCTCTTTCGCCTCCTTAAATAAAATAATTGTCAGCCAAGAATTTTGTATCCAGGAAAATTAAGTCCCACAAATGAAAGAGAGATAAAGTTATTTTTGACAAACAAATGCTTAGGGAATTTTCCACTACCAAGCCAGGACTATAAGGAATGCTAAAAGGATTTCTAAATCTTAAAACAACAGCTTGATATACACCAAAACAAATCTTTTTAAAGTATCAATCTCACAGGCCCTATAAAACAATAACACAATTAATAAAACAAGGGATATAGGTAACAACTAACATGATGAGTAGAACAGTGCCTCACATCTCAATATTAAAATTGTGTATAAATGACTTAAATGCTCCACTTAAAAGATACAGAATGGCAAAATGGATTAAAAACCACAAACCAAATATCTGCTGTCTTCAAGAGACTTGCCTAATACAAAAGGACTCATATAAATTTAAGGTAAAGAGATGGAAAAATAAATTCCACACAAATGAAAACCAATCCATATTCATATGAAAACATAAAAGAGCTCACATAGCCAAAACAATACTGAGTAAAAAGAACAAATGTGAAGATGTCACATTACCTGACTTCAAATTATGCTATAAGGCTCTAGTTACCAGTACAGCATGGTACTGATATAAAATAAGCACAAAGACCAGTGGAGCAGAATAGAAAACCCAGAAATAAAGCCAAATGCTTACAGCCAACTGATCTTATATAGAGTATACACAAACAAAATGGGGAAGGGACCCCCTATTCAACAAATGGTGCTGGGAAAAGTGGCAGGCCACCTGAAGAAGAAAGAAAATGGATCCCAATCTCTCATCTTATACAAAAACTAACTCAAAATGTATCAAAGAGTTAAATCTAAGACCTGAAACCATTAATATTTTAGAAAATAACATCAGAAAAACTATTCTAGACATTGGTTTAAGCAAAGAATTCATTACTAACACCCCAAAAGCAAATGCAATGAAAACAAAGGCATATAAATGAGACCTAATTAAACTAAAACGTTTCTGCAGAGCAAAAGAAATAGCAAAGAGACAACCCACAGAGTGGAAGAAAAACTTCACAAGCTGTACATTCAACAAAGGACTAGTATCCAGAATCTACAAGAAATACAAATCAGCAAGGATAAAAGCAAATAATTTCATCAAAAAATGGACAAAGGACATGAATAGACATTTCTCAGAAGATATACAAACAGCCAAAAAAAATGTGAAAAATGCTGACCATCGCTAATCAGTGAAATGCAAATTAAAGCCACAATGAGATGGCACTTTATTATTGAAAGAATGACCATAATGAAAAAGTCAAAAAACAATAGATGTTGGCATGGATGTGGTGAAAAGGGAAAACTTTCACACTGCTGGTGGGAATGTAAATTAATACAATCCCTATAGAAAAAATGTATGGAGATTCCTTAAAGAACTAAAGTTAGAACTACCATTCAGCAATCCAGCAATCACACTATTGGGCGTCTACCCAAAGGAAAGGAAGTCATTATATGAAAAAGACACATGCACACGTATGTTTATAGCAGCACAATCCACAATCGTAAAGATATGGAACTAACCTAAGTGCCCACCAACCAGTGAGTGGATAAAGAAAATATAGCATATAGAGAGAGCATGGAATACTACTAAGCCATAAAAAAGAATGAAATAATGTCTTTTGCAGCAACTTTGGTGGAGCTGGACCCCATTATTTTAAGTGAAGTAACTCAGGAATAAAAAGCTAAATATCACGTGTTCTCATTTATAAGTGAGAGATAAGCTATGGGGACACAAAGGCATAAGAATAATATAATGGACATTGAGGACTCAGGTGGGGAAAAGCTGGGAGGGGAGTAAGAAATGAAAGACTACGTACTAGATACGGTGTATACTGCCCAGGTAACAGGTACAATAAAATCTCAGAAATCATCCCTAGAAGAACTGATCCACATAACCAAAACCCCAAAAACTATTGAAAATAAATTTAAAATTTAAAACTAAATAAAAGTATTTCCTGTTCAAAAAAAGAAAACTTTGTCTTTCTTTACCTCCCTGAATATACACAGTTTGCTATGGCCTGAGCATTCCCATTGCAATGCTCTATCCCCAAATAAAAACCTTTCTTTTAGAATAAGAAAAGAAAGCATCTCTGTCTTATGACCTGATATGGTTTGGCTGTGTCCTCACCCAAATCTCATCTTGAATTGTAGCTCCCATAATTCCCACATGTTGTGGGAGGGACCTGATGGGAGGTGATTGGATCATTGGGACAGGTCTTTCCCTTGCTGTTCTCATGATAGTGAATAAGTCTCACAAGATCTGATGGCTTTATAAAGGGAAGTTCTCCTGCACACACCTTTTTGCCTGCTGCCATGTAAGATGTGACTTTGCTTCTTCCTTGCCTTCCACCATAATTGTGAGGCCTCCCCAGCCATGTGGAACTGTGAGTCCATTAAACCTCTTTCCTTGATAAATTGCCCAGTCTCAAGTATATATTTTTTAGCAACATGAGTACAGGCTAATACAGTCAATTGGTACCAGGTAGTGGGCACTCCTGAAAAGATACCCAAAAATGTGGAAGTGACTTTGGAACTGGGTAACAGGCAGAGATTGGAACAATTTGGAGAACTCAGAAAAAGATAGAAAAATGTGGGAACATTTAGCTCAGAAGACCAGGAGATGTGAGAAAGTTTGGAATTTCCTAGAGACTTGTTGCATGGCTTTGACTAAAATGCTGATAGTTATAAAGACAATAAGGTCCAGTCTGAGGTGATCTCAGATGGAAATGAGGAACTTGTTGGAAACTGGAGTAAAGGTCAGTCTTTGCTATGTAAAGACACTGGTGGCATTTTGCTCCTGCACTAGAGATCTGTGGAACTTTGAAGTTGAGAGAGAAGATATAAGACAACTGGGGGAAGGAATTTCTAAGCAGTGAAGTGTTCAAGAGGATGCAGAGCATAAAAGTTTAGAAAATTTGCAGCCTAATGATGTAATACAAAAGAAAAACCCGTTTTCTGGGGAGAAATTCAAGCCTGCTGCAGAAATTTGCTAAGTAATGAGGAGCTGAATGTTAATCACCAAGGCAATGGAGAAAATACCTCCAGGGCACGTCAGAGACCTTCCTGGCAACCCCTCCTATCACAGGCCTAGAGGCATAAAAGGGAAAAGTAGTTTCATGAACCAGGCCCAGGGCCCCCTTGCTCTGTACAGCCTAGGACTTGGTGCCCTGCATCCCAGCCACTCCAACTGCCGCTAAAAGGAGCCAAACTACAACTTGTGCTGGGGATTCAGAGAGTGTAAGTCCCAAGACTTGGCAGCCACAGGCACCATGCAAGTCTGAAATCCAAGACTGCAGTCGTTAAACATTAAAATTGTAAAATGATCTCCTTTGACTCCAGGTCTCACATCCAGGTCATGCTGATGCATGAGGTGGGCTCCCATGGCTTTGGGCAGCTCCACCCCTGTGGCTTTACAGGGTACAGCCCTGCTCCCAGCTGCTTTCACAGGCTGGCATTGAGTGTCTTTGACTTTTCTGGGTGCACAGTGTAAGCTGTCAGTGGATCTACCATTCTGGAGTCTGTAGAACAGTGGCCCTCTTCTCACAGCTCCATTAGGCAGTGTGCCAGTAGGGACTCTATGTGGGGACTCCAACCCCACATTTCCCTTCCACACAGCCCTTGCAGAGCTTCTACATGAGAGGCTTATCCCTGCAGCAAACTTCTGCCTGGACATCCACGTGTTTCCCAACATCCTCTAATATCTAGGCAAAGGTTCCCAAACTCCAGTTCCTGACTTTGGGGCACTGGCAGGCTCAACACCACATAGAAGCTAATAAGGCTTGAGGCTTTTACCCTCTGAAGCCACAGCCAGGGCTCTACATTGGCCCCTTTCAGCCATGGCTTGAGTGGCTAGGACATAGGGCACCAAGTCCCTAGGCTGCACACAGCATGGGGGCCCTGGGCCCAGCCCACAAAACCACTTTTTCCACCAAGGCCTCTAGGCCCGTGATGGGATGGACTGCCATGGAGGTCTCTAACATGCTATGGAGACATTTTCCCCCTTGTTTTGGTGATTAACATTCAGCTCCTCATTACTTATGTAAATTTCTGCAGTCAGCTTGAATTTCTCCTCAGAAAATGGGATTTTCTTTTCTATCACATTGTCAGGCTGCAAATTTCTGAAATTTTATGCTCTCCTTCTCTTATAAAATTGAATGCCTTTAACAGCACCCAAGCCATCTCTTGAATGCTTTATTGGTTAGAAATTTCTTCCACTAGATACCCTAAATCATCTCTCTCAAGTTCAAAGTTCCACAAATCTTTAGGGCAGTGGAAAATCATGCCAGTCTCTTTGCTAAAATATAACAAAAGTCATCTTTGCTCAAGTTCCCAAGTTCTTCATCTCCATCTGAGACCACCTCAGCCTGGATTTCATTGCCAATATCATTATCAGCATTTTGGCCAAAGCCATTCAACAAGTCTCTAGGGAGTTACAAACTTCCCCATATTTTCTGTCTTCTTCTGAGTCCTCCAAACTGTTCCAATTTCTGCTTGTTACCCAGTTCCAAAGTCACTTCCACATTTTTCGGGTATCTTTTCAGCAGCACCCCACTTCTGGTACCAATTTACTGTATTATTCTGCTTTCATGCTTCTGATAAAGACATACCTGAGACTGGGCAATTTACAAAAGAAAGAGGTTTGATTGGACTCACAGTTTCACATGTTCTGGGGAGGCTTCATGATCATGGTGGAAGGCAAAGAAGAGCAAGCCACATCTCACATGGATGGTGACAGGCAAAAAGAGAGCTTGTATAGAGAAACTCCTGATTTAAAACCATCAGATCTCATGAAACTCATTCACTATCATAAGAACAGTGCAAGAAAGACCCACATCCATAATTCAAACACCTCCCACTGGTTTCCTCCTATGGCATGTGGGAGCTGTGGGAGGTACAATCCAAGATGAGATTTGGGTGGGGACACAGCCAAACCAAATCACAATGTAACTCAAATGCCACATACAGTATAAAATCACTGAAGTACTTACTTATTCTAGAAATATTTATGAGGTACCACAGATGTTCCAGGAGCTAAGGAAAGCAGTTAGTTCTAAAAAATGAAAGTAAAGAAATTTAAAAGGCATGGGGGCCAAATGCTCTTGACCCCCAAAATGATTGCTAAAAATCACTGACAGGAGGCAGATTGATTAATGAAAGAAAGGGCATACAAATTTATTTCACAATATATACAAGGGAGCCTTCAGAATGAAGACCCAATTTCCCAGTGAGTTACAGACACTTATATACCATCTTCAGTCCACTGTGAAAAGCACATGCAGTGGATGGCCAGAAACAGGTAAAGAGGAGTTAAGAGAGAAAGGAAGAAGCCTGGCTAGTAAAGATGGCCTTGTTATGTGGATGAAGCCTCCCTCAGAGGGAATAGATGGTAAATGTTTCCTTTCAGACTTTAAAAGGTGTCACACTGTCAGTCTCTCCTGGATCCAGGGAAAGGCATAGGAAGGGGAGGGAGGCATGCCTACATTAAGGCAGATTCTCTGCAAATGCAAATATTCTCCACTTAAGACAGTTTTGCAATTCCACCTCTGATGGGATGGTTAAGAGGCAGCCATTTCAAAATATGTCAAAGAAATATATTTTGGGGTAAAATATTTTAATTTCCTTCAGTCTACACTTTGCAACTTAAAATAAGTTTCACATATCAAAAGCCAAGATAATAGCGTTGGAGAGATTTGATCAAGAGACTGTTAGATAGAGTTAGAAAAAGGAGAAGAAAGACAAATTGAGATAAATAGAAAGGAGCAAATTTAAATATGTCTTCCCATATCTTCTTTAGTCAGTCTCTGATTACTGATAATAGATAAGTTCAGTTAAACAACTATGTCCCATTCTGAGAGGTGGCATTGCAGGTGGGATAGGCCTCTATATATGATGTAGGCAATTAGATCTCTCATAAAAGCATTTCTATAAAAACAGAAGAAAAAACAAAGGTTAATGGATGGAGCAGTCTATAGACTGCTTTCCTAGGGTCTCTGAGACATCTTCAGATTGCAGTGACAATCTGACAAATTCTTCTGGATTGTAGTTCAAACTAGGCATTCAGACTAACTTTCTGAGAAGTCTGTACATTAGCAGGCAGGCTCGAAGCTTGTTTATATATAGGTTGCTGTTATTTTCTCCTGGAGATTAAGTGGTATAGCTTCAGTTTGCAGAGCTTTAAGAAAAGCAGACTTTTAATTTCTAGTGATTTCAAGTTAAAAAAATTAGAGGACAGAAATTGCAAATTTTAGCTTGACAATTTGTAGCCAGAAAAAAAAATTAGGATCCAGTCCAAATGATTGAAAATAATAAAAACTGAATGCAATGGACAAGGCTAAAATCTGATAACAGGTATATCATAGTTTCCTTTGAAACATAATTTTTTCTGTCTCTAATCCTTCAATATTACTAAAGACAAAATCATAGTAGGTTCAATTTCTTAGCAAAATTAGTCTAGTGTTATTATATTTGGCCTGATTATTTGCATAAAGTTCAGCAAGAATAATTATTTGTCATATAGGCTGTTTTAAATAGGCTTTTCTGGAATCTTTTTTCATAAAGAATCACAAATTAGACCTTTAAAAGTCATGAGCACAGCCAAGTATTTATCTCTGCAGATACTTGTATGAATTGAAAAACTTCTCTCTTCTTGAAATCCCAAAATAACTTGGGATAACGGGGCCTGTCAGAAAGTGACAATCTTTATTTACCACAGGTCAAGAACACATAAAGAAATCTGTAAAGGAACTATATAGAAACCATTTGAGGTCAGTTTTTTCAAAGAACTTTTATCATATCTATAAGTCAATCTCAATTCCTCAAAGAAATTTGCTCATATCTGAAAATATACCCTTCCAATTAAAGCCTTGGCAAAAGAACCAGTGCCTCCAACTGTGTCCTGTTACAAAAGAAAACAGATCTTACTAAATATATGCAAATAACTATATTACCATAAGTTAAGAATACTCACAAATAGCTTCCAAATTCTGGAGAAATCAAGTAGGAAGAAAGAAATGTGCTTCAAATTTTGCTCTAGCCAATTGTTAAAAGCTGTAAATAACTATTCTTGACTCTGTAAAACAAAAAGAATTAGTAATGTTTCAAACACAAAAAGTCATAAAAAAATTATTTCAATCTTCTGTTAGTTTAGTCCATGCAATTGAAATTGCATCATGGATTCACCTTTCCCACTACCTAGACAGGGCTGATTTATTGAGACAGGAGAGTTGCAATAGAGAAAGAGTGATTCACTCACAGCAGGCTGTGCAGGAGACCAGATTTTTATTATTACTCAAATCAGTCTCCCAAGAAACGAAAACTTGAGATTGGAGTTTTTAAGGACAATTTGGTGGGTAGATGGCTGGGAAGTGGGGAGTACTGATAGGTCAGGCTGGAGATGAAATTATAAGGGGTCAAAGTGAGTTCTTGCTGACATCCTTTCCTGTGTAGGATTGTAGAACTGGTTGAGCCAGATTACTGGTCTGGGCCCTATCAGCTGGTGCATCAGAATGCAGGATCTGCAAAATATCTCAAGCACCAATCTTAGGTTTGACAACAGTGACGTTTTTCACAGGAGCAATTTGAGGACGTTCAGACTCTTGCAACCAAAGACTGCATGGCTCCTAAATGGTAATTTCTAATCTTATAGCTGATTTGTTGATCCTACAGAGGCAGACTGGTTCACAGGCAAAAAGGGAATTTTTTCAGGAAAGGACTATTATCAGTTTTGTTTCAGAGTTAAACTATAAACTAAATCCCTTCCAAGGCTAACTTGGCCTACACTCAGGAATGAACAAGAACAGCTTAGAGGTTAGAAGCAAGATGGAGATTAAGTCTGATCTCTTTCACTGTCATGATTTCCTCAGTTATAATTTTTGCAAAGGCAGTATCACAGTTAGCTCCTGTTCTGCTCAATATTAAGCCAAAAAGCCTCATAAACACATCATGAGTTCTAGATGCTTTTTTCTCTATTCCAATGGCACAATTTCTAAAGTTATCAGAAACCTGCATTCAAGAGCATCTGTGAGAATCCTTTAACTATAATGAGTTTACATTTGAACTGTCTCTTAAAAAAGATCAAAGTAAAATAATTTTAGATGACAAAAGTATTAGAACAGTCATGGTAAAAGACACAACTGACAAATTTGGTTATTTCTGTGGTATATAACAACTTAACATAATAATCATAATTACTACTGATAACATATACTAATATGTATCAGAATTACAGGAATCTCATAATTTTGGAACACATGTTAATAACATGTTTACATAAATATAAACCAAAAAAAGTTGAACACAGTTTTATTTTTGACAATGTTTCGTGTATGATTTTAAGATATTAATTATGCTAAATCTCTCTCTCTCTCTCAGACTTCTATAAAGTTAATTTTAGGTAAAAAGTTTGAATCTAGAATTTGATTTTAGAATACTTGTCAAATATTGAAAGTTTAGAACACTTTATATCACAAAATAGGATCATGAGTCATTGTAAAACAAATCATTCATTTAGCCAAAATGACAACTTAAAATTTTCAAAAAGCGAAAACCTTTACTCTGTAAGAGAGGAGACTTACTTCCCAAACAATAAGACCTAGCCTAAATATAGCATGAGGCCAACTAAATCTGTCTCTTTTGCAATGTACTCAAAAGGTAAAGAAAAAATCTTTTACTATCTCTTAATATTATACAAAAAAATTTTAAGAGAAAAACTTACCTTTGTATAGTGTATCATTAGCACTAAATCTAATTTTAATAAAACTATATTAATAAATCTAACCTTAATGAATTTGGCCGTAACATAATGTTGTCATAAGCCTTTTATAATTTTCTGTCAAAAAGCAGATATATCAATACTCCAAGAAAACCCTGTAATTCAGACACAGGAGCCCAGATACTGGCCCTCCATCAGTGTCCTTTTTATTTTAATGTTTAATTTATAGAAAAAGTAAATAATCCCCTTCAAATTTTAGCAAACTTGTTCACATACAGAATTCCTTTCACAGGATCAATCTTTCTCAAACTTTCTACAACTTACTTAAACACTTTCCATTTTGTTCTACTTATAATTTAAAAGAATCCTTAAAACCCCTTAAGCTAGACAAAATTCCTTCCCCTTACACACACACACACACACACACACACACACATTCTCATGCCTTCCTTTACCTTTTTTTTTGCCAAAAATACATCTGACTTTTCTTACACAGTTTGTGTGTATCTAGTAGTTTTAATTACATGCATTAATTGTAACGTTAATTTTCAGTAACTCTTATTTTAGTGTAAAACCTAGTAAGTAAGCAATTTTAATTATATACCGGGTGCATAACCCAAAGCAAAGAACAATGGCTGGAGCTAGGCTTCATATCCTAAAGTCTCAAATCTAAGCACATAAGTTACAGACAAGCAAGTTTCAGAAGCAAAGTTTTGTATCTTAAAACATCTAGCAGAGACAGTGACTAATTCAGATCAAATGTCTAAATTCTGACCATGCTTCTATTTAATTTTACCAATAATTTTTAAAAATATCTTTATTTACCAAAAATTACCAAAACCATATGAACTTGAAAAGCATTTAGGATTATTTACTTAATTTATGAGTTAGTCAATTTAAAACCCATGCAGACAGTATACAGACAGACATATACACATGTACACATAAAGATTATACCTATATAAAGACTTTATAGTTTTTATTTTATTTTATTTTAAGTTTCAGGGTACACGTGCAGGATGTGCAGGTTTGTTACATAAGTAAACATGTGCCATGGTGGTTTGCTGCACCTATAGACCCATCACCTAAGTATTAAGCCCAGCATGCATTAGTTATTTTTCTCCCACTGGCAACCACTCCCTGATAGGCCCCAGTGTGTATTGTTACCCTCCCTGTGTCCACCTGTTCTCATTGTTCAGCTCCCACTTATAAGTGAGAACATGCAGTATTTGGTTTTCTGGTCCTCCATTAGTTTGCTGAGGATAATAGCTTCCAGCTCCATCCATGTCCCTGCAAAGGACATGATCTCATTCTTTTTTATGGCTACATAGCGTTCTATGGTGTATATGAAACACATTTTCTTTATGTCAGACTTTATAGTTTTGATTTTAAAATTTTAGCCATGAGATAGATACACTCACTAGTTCAAAAAGACAGTTGGATTAAATTGTAAAAATGGTAAAGTTTATTTGTTTCTCATGACCATGACTCACACCCTCACTAAGTTTTGGAGAAAACATGATAGCAAATTTACATCTCAAATCAGAGAGAGAGAGAGAGAGAGAGAGTTTGAGTGTGTTAGAGGAAGTTTTAAAATGGATGCCAGGCCGGGCACAGTGGCTCATACCTGTTATCACAGCACTTTGGGAGGCCAAGGTGGGCAGATCACTTGAGGTCAGGAGTTTGAGACCAGCGTAGCCAACATGGCAAAACCCTGTCTCTGCTATAAATACAAAAATCAGCCGGACATACTGGTGAGCATCTGTAAACCCAGCTATCCAGGTGGCTGAGGCACAAGAATCACTTGAACCCAGGAGGCAAAGGTTGGAGGCCAAGATCATGCCACTGCACTCCAGCCTGTGTGACAGAGCTAGACCCTGTCTCAAAAAATTAAAAATAAAATAAAATAAATAATAAAATGGACGCTATGGCAGCACAAAATCTTAGAAGTCTATCATAGTATTTCATTAGACCAATTTTATTTAGATAAGTAGTTTTTCATTTATTATCCTTTAACTGAACCACTGAGTCCAAGGCAGAGCCCACACTGAATCCTGGATCCCCAAAAAGAGAGAAATATCGTGGAGCTAGGCCACATAATATTTTGACAGCACATTTTGTTACAAAGACATTTCTTTAAGTGTTTAAACCATGCCCTTTTTTATCTTAAATACACAAAGAGTATCCCCTGTAGTAATAACTATTTACTCTAAGCAACTACCATTAGCCATCTCCAAAAGTATATCACAAATACCAATGTCAAAACCTTTTTCATAAGGCAAAGTAATTTTCAATTCCTCAAAAGCCAAAACCATGGGTGATGCAATACAAAAGAGAGTAGGGCTTTTAGTACTGAGTGGAATCTGTCCACTTAGAATTCTTGAGATTCCATGAAGAAAAACAGAGGTTCCTTCCAGACACAGGAGTCTGGTACACTTTCCATTTTTCCCAGGGGATCCTAGGCTGTTAGAGATTCCTTTTTTATTTTTAGGTCCTTCATGTGGTATACAGGATGGAAAGAGGAAGGAAGATAGGAAGAAGTAAATGGTGGAACAGCCAGAATTCGGTTGACTGAATTTATACAGAGAGAGAACAGAGGCCTTAAAACAATATAAATACACATATGCAGCCTAAATACCTGTTTTAACTAGGTTGACTTTTGACTATAGAACTCTTAAAAA
Organism: Cacajao melanocephalus; assembly: GCA_963573385.1. Lineage (NCBI taxonomy): Eukaryota > Metazoa > Chordata > Mammalia > Primates > Pitheciidae > Cacajao > Cacajao melanocephalus. Next base: position 20,794 of record CAUYLG010031080.1, on the reverse strand, counting down.
ATTCTTTCAAATCTCTTATTACCAGATTTAAGTCGGGACAAACAGTTGATATTTCTGACCTTTTTTTCCTATTCCTTTTTTTTTAATTATTATACTTTAAGTTCTGGGATACACATACAGGTTTGTTACATAGGTATACATGTGCCACGGTAGTTTGCTGCACCCATTAGCCCATCATCCACATTAGGTATTTCTCCTAATGTTCTCCCTCCCCTAGTACCCCACCCACCGACAAACACTGGTGTGTGGTGTTTCCCTCCCTGTGTCCATGTGTTCTCATTGTTCAACTCCCACTTAGGAGTGAAAACATGCAGTGTTTGGTTTTCTGCTCCTGTGTTAGTTTGCTGAGAATGATCGTTTCCAGCTTCATCCATGTCCCTGCGAAGGACATGAACTCATCCTTTTTGATGACTGTATATTCCATGGTATATATGTGCCACATTTTCTTTATCCAGTCCATCATTGATGGGTATTTGGGTTGGTTCCAAGTCTTTGCTATTGTGAGCAGTACTGCAGTAAACATATGTATGCATGTGTCTTTAAAGTATAATGATTTATAATCCTTTGGGGATATACCCAGTAATGGGATTGCAGGGTCAAATGGTATTTCTGGTTCTAGATCCTTGAGGAATTGCTATATTATCTTCCACAATGGTTGAACTAATTTACACTCCCACCAACAGTGTAAAAACGTTCCTATTTCTCCACATCCTCTCCAGCATCTGCTATTTCCTGACCTCTTAATAATCACCATTGTTACTGGTGTGAGACTGTATCTCATTGTGGTTTTGATTTCCATTTCTCTAATGGGCAGTGGTGATGAGCTTTTTTTCACATGTTTGTTGGATGCATAAATGTCTTCTTTGAGAAGTATCTGTTCATATCATTTGCCCACTTTTTGATGGGGTTGCTTGTTTTTTTCTTGAAAATTTATTTAAGTTCTTTGTAGATTTTGGGTATTAGCCCTTTGTCAGATGGATATATGGCAAAGATTTCCTCCCATTCTGCAGGTTGCCTGTTTACCCTGATGATAGTTTATTTTGCTGTGCAGAAGCTCTTTGGTTTAATTAGAATTCCATTTGCCAATTCTGGCTTTTGTTGCCATTGCTTTTGGTGTTTCGGTCATGAAGTCTTTGCCCATGACTATGTCCTGTGCCCATTCAAAAGTGGGCGAAGGATATGAACAGACACTTTCCAAAAGAAGACATATATGAGCCCAACAAACATATGAAAAAAATGCTCATCGTCACTGGTCATTAGAGAAATGCAAATCAAAAACACATTGAGATACCATCTCACACCAGTTAGAATGACACTCATTAAAAAATTGCTTTGGGCAATATGGCCATTTCACAATATTGATTCTTCCTACCCATAAGCATGGAATGTTTTTCCATTTGTTTGTGTCCTCTTACTTCATTGAGCAGTGGTTTGTAGTTCTCCTTGAAGAGGTCCTTCACATTCCTAGTAAGTTGTATTCCTAAGTACTTTATTCTTTTTGTATCAATAGTGAATGGGAGTTCACTCATGATTTGGCTCTCTGTTAGTCTATTATTGGTATATAGGAATACTTGTGATTTTTGCACATTGATTTTGTATCCTGAGACTTTGCTAAAGTTGCTTATCAGCTTAAGGAGATTTTGGGCTGAGACGATGGGTTTTTATAAATATGCAATCATGCATCTGCAAACAGAGACAATTTGACTTCCTCTCTTCCAATTTGAATACCTTTATTTCTTTATCTTGCCTGATTGCCCTGACCAGAATTTCCAATACTATGTTGAATAGGAGTGGTGCGAGTTACCAAAGGTTGCTTCCCAGGTGAAATTAATAAGGCTCAACTAAAGTTACGACTTAAGTATGGCAAATTTTTCTCAAGAAAATTATTAAGGCTAGCCATAACATTATTACATGTCTTTTTAACAATTTAACCTTTCCATCAATTCTTTAGAATAAGAGATCTCTAAAATCTTTCTTTAAATCTATTCTGGCCATTGGCAATTAGAATGTTCAATGGTGTACTTTATTCCAATAGCAACTCAATTCAAAAGCCTCTTTAAAGCCCAGGTGGTAATTTTTCAGGTTTTACATTCTTGCAGAGGGCATAGTGGAAGCATCCTCATGACTCCCAAAAATCCATTCTAAGAAATAGAGTTAAGAGAGACAAAAGATGACAAAAGCTCCATAGGGATGGGACCTTGTAAGACTAAGTTTCCCTAGAGTGTGACATATTCAGTATAAAAAGTATCCTGCTTAAAATATTATGTGTCTTAGACTCCAGTGTTTTCAGATTTTCCATCTGATGTGAACCAAAAAATTCATGCCCTCCAGATCGTAGAGACTAAGAGAGAATGCCCCACGTAGTCACAGATTCAAGTTCTCAAGGACATAAAACAAGATGAGAGGGAAATCTCATATGATTTTTGTATCAGGGACTCACAGAAATGTTTGTCTGAACACATGCTGGTCTATCCATACTGTAAAAACTGACCACTATGCAGGGTCAGCTTGAACAGCAGGCATAAACATTCTAGGCCCATGTTCTATCCAATACTACCCCTCTTTATGACAGAATAACACAGAAAGACAAAGGAAAACAGCAAGAAAAAAGGCTATTTCTGAGAGAAAAGGGGTCACACAATATGAACATTCATACCACAAAGTAATGAAAGTACACTAGGGTCACTATAATGCAAGACTAGTCAAATTACTTTTTCCTGTTAATCAAAACCCTGCAGATGAGACTGTGATTTTTACCATCTGCTCACTGGGGTACACAGAGAAAGAGAGGCCAGGAGCCTGGCTGATAAGAAATTTCATCCCTTTGCCAGCAGATCAGTCTCTCGGTTTCTCTTTACTGTCGCCTCTAGAAGAAAAGGCAACTTCGATGATCACTCTATTTTGTAGGGGGCCATAGGCTTTTGGACCCCTAAATGATCACTAAAAATCACTGACAGGGGGCAAATTAATTAATAAGAGAAAAGGCATACAAATGTATCTAATATATGTAGAAGGGAGACTTCAGTGTGAAGACCCAAATACCCAATGAGTTACACACACTTACATGCTATCCTGAGTCCACAGTAAGAAACACAGACTCCTCTCCCTCTTTCTCTTCCTCTTTCTTTCTCTCTTACATTCTTTTTTTTCTTTCTTTCACTCTCACTTTCTTTCCTCTCTTTTTCTTTCTTTCAAAAAAAAAAAAAAAAGAAAGAAACACAGACTCAGAGTATGGCCAGAAACAGGTAAATCAGGTTTAGTGGCAAGGCAGGTTAAGAGAGAAAGAAAGAAGTTTGGCCAGCAAAGATGGCCTTGTTATGTGGATGAAGCCTCCCTCAGAGGGAACAGATGATAAATGTTTCCGTTCAGACATTAAAAGGTGTCAGACTGTCAGTCTCTCCTGGATCCAGGGAAAGGCATCGGATGGGGAGGGAGGCATGGTTGCTTTCATGGGGATTCTGTGCAGATGCAAATTCTCTCCACTTAAGACAGCTGTGCAGTGCCACTTCTGTCAGGTTTGACATTTTTAAACATGTCAAAGAAATATATTTTGGGGTAAAATATTTTAATTTCCTTCAAAGAGTTGCTATCCTCAAGTAGTTTACCAACTATTGGAAAGAGGAATGCCTATAAGCAATATTGTAGATACTGTGATAAATCTGCATCATGTCGTAAAACCAAAGAGAATGTCTGAGATGAGTCTCCATTAATTTACAGGTTTATTTTGCCAAGATTGAGGATGCACCCAGGAAAAAGAGACACAAACCACAGTAGTATGTGTGGTCCATACTTTCTCCAAAGAGGATTTTGAGAGTTTTAACACTTAAAGGGGAACAAGTAGGCAGGAGGGAAAAGACAAAAAGAGGAGGGAAGGGATGGTCACTTTCTTGTGAGGCTTTGATTAGAGCTCAATGAATCCACATGTTGTACGTGAAAAGGAGGTGGTAGAAGGATCAATCAATTATGTATTTGTCTCATGCTTAGTAAATCTGCACTTTACAAGAGATTAACATAGAGAAAGTACAGGGAAAAGTCAAGTAGGCATTTGTCTCAGGGCTAGTGGAAGGATGATTTCTAGTCTCCTGTTGTCCCATACCTGTGAAGATAAGCTGTTGATTTACATTGTCAGGGTGAGGGAGGTCACCTGCAGAGACATGTGGCCTTCTCTCCTGTAGCTATTTGTTTAGGAGCAAAAGGAAAGGCAGCTTTGTTGTCGTTGTTGTTGCTGTAGCACGACTCAGCTTTCAAGCTTAATTTTTCCCTTTTGGCATAGCGAATTTGCAGTCTTGAGATTTTTATTTTTCTTTCACAGGGTAATGGTAAGAAGTGGTGAATTAAAACCAGGAAGGACATCTGTGATAAACCTCACAGAAGTGGATGAATTGGAGACCAATTATTGTACATGTATCCTTTGCTCTGGTAAGTCATTTTTCTGAGTCACTGCCCCACACAGACTTCTTTTCTGTCTCCTTATGCAATCATCTCCCTCTCTTCCTCCTACTTGTTTCCATTTTACCCATCCATGTGCAACAAATTATCTCAGTTATACTCTGGAGTCTTGTAAGCAGCCCTGGTCTCAATTTTCAACCCCACACTATTTAAAGTGGACAGCCTCCGTAAGCAATGGCTGTAATACTGCATGAGTTTCTAAAAAGCAGACCACAGGATCCAATAAAGTGCAGACTGAAAACCTCATCCATCTCAGGGCATGCCCCAAAGGCATACTGCAAGGTAGATGCTGCTGACCACGGCATGTTCATGCACTACCGGTACATCAAAGGTAAGATCCAGCCTGCCTTGGAAAGGCTCCACATGGTTTTCTGATTGAAACAAGAACAGACAGACACTAAGCAGGCATTCTCTCTTCGCAGGAGTTCCGCTGCCATAGCAACCAGTATGGAGCAATAGAAAGGAAAGAAACACCCAAATACCCTGCCAGCCAAGTCCACTAAGTCAACTCTGGAAACCGGTATAACGTGTTAACAAAGCTATTCCTGCCAACATCCACACATCCAACAACAGCCACAACCAAATCCTAAAACCGATTCCTCAAGGATCTAGAAATAGAAATTCCATTTGACCCAGCAATCCCATTACTGGATATATACCCAAAGAACTATAAATCGTTCTACTATAAAGACACATACACACGTATGTTCATTGCAGCCCTGTGTACAATAGCAAAGACCTGGAACCAACCCAAATGTCCACAATGATAGACTGGACAAAGAAAATGTGGCACTTTTACACCATGGAATACTACGCAGCCATAAAAAACAATGAGCTCATGTCCTTTGTAGGGACTTGGATGAATCTGGAAACCATCATTCTCAGCAAACTGACAGAACAGAAAGCCAAACACCATATGTTCTCACTCATAGGTGGGTGTTGAACAATGAGAACACGTGGATTCAGGGAGAGGAGCGTCACATACTGGGAGCAGTTAGGGGGGTAGGGGAGAGACAGCAGGGGTTGGGGAGGGAGGGGAGGATGGGGAGGGATAACACGGGGAGAAATGCCAGATATAGTATGCACCTAAAGTATAATAAAGAATTTTCTTTAAAACCATAAAACAATTATCTAAAAATTAAAAAAAATGAACTGTTCAGAAAAAAAAAGATTTATTTCCAAATATTACTGCTCATTGGCAACGCACTTGCACCCAAGAGTTCTGTTAGAAATGTACAAGAAGACTGTTTTCATGCCTACTAATACAACACCTGCTCTGCAGCTCATAGATCGAGGAATAATTTCAACCTTCAAATCTTTGTGTTTAAAAAATACATGTCGTTAGTCTATAGATGCCTCTGATGGATGTGGGAAAAGTCAATTGAACACTTTCTGGAAATAATTCACTATTCTAGATGTCATTCAGATCATCCATGATTAATAGGAGAAGGACAAAATTACAACATTAACAAGAGTTTGGAAGAAGTTGATTTTAGCCCTCACCGATTGTTTCAAGGGGTGCAGGACTTCTGTGGAAGAAGCAACCACAAATGTGATAAATATAGCAAAATAACTGGAATTAGAAGTGAAGCCTGCAGGGGTGACTGAACGGCCACTGTAATGGATGAGGAGTTGCTTTTTGCAGATGAGCAAAGAAAGTGGTTTCTTGAGATAGCATCTACTCCTGCTGTGAACATTGCTGAAATGACAACATAGGATTTAGAATATTACATAAACTTATCTGATAAAAGAACAGCAGAGCTGGAGACAACTGGCTCCAATTTTGAAAAAAGTTCTACTATGAATAAAATGCTATCAAACAGCATACGTGCTATGGAGAAATATTTTTGAAAGGAAGAGTCAATCGATGTGGTAAACTTCCTTGTTGTCTTGTTTTTAAAAGTTGCCACAGCCACCCCAACTTTCAGCAACCACCACCCTAACCAGTCAGCAGCCATCAACATCAAGGCAAGACCCTCTCCCTCAAAGGAAGAATCAGGGGAGAAGGGATGCAAGACCCCAGGAGCACGCCAGTATGTAAGCCCCAAGTTAAAAGGTCAAACAGGGCATTTCATCTCTTAAGTCACCTCAAGTTCAAGACTTGCTAAAAATGCAAGTGATTGTTGGCATTTTTTAAGCTATAAAGTATTTTCTTATTTTTATATTTAATTTTTATAGTAGTTATATATGTACATTGCAGATACATACATATATACACATAAAATTTTTATATTTTTATTGTAGGTGTATACATGTATGGGGTACATGAGTTATTTTGATACAGGCATATAGTGCATAATAATTATATCAGGACAAATGGGGTATTCATCACCTCAAGTATTTATTATTTCTTCATGTTTTGAATGTTTCAATTATACTCTTAGTTATTTTTAAATGTACAATACTTACTCTTGACTATAGCCACCCTGTTGTGCTGTCAAATACTGGAGCTTATTTATTCTTATTAACTATATTTTTGTACCCATTATCTAGCCCCACTTTGTCCTCCCCAACTCATTACTTTCTCCAGCCTCTGGTAATCATCATTCTACTCTCTACTCTATGAGTCTGATTGTTTTAATTTTGAGCTCCCACAAATAACTGAGAACATGCAAAGTTTGTCTTTCTGTGCCTGGCTTATTTCACTTAGCATAATGTCTTCCAGGTCCATCCATGTTGTTGCAAATGACAGGATTGCATTCTTTTTTATAATGGAATAGTATTCCATTGTGTATATGTACTGCATTTTCTTTACCTGTTTATCTGTTGGTGAACACAGGTTAATTCCAAATCGTGGCTATTAATAGTGCTGCAATAAACATGGGAATCCAGATACCTCTTCAATATACTAGTTTCCTTTTCTTTAGATATACGTCTAGTGGTGGGTTTACTAGATCATAGGGTAGTTCTATTTTTAGATTTTTGAGGAACCTCCATACTGTTCTCAATAGTAGCTGTATGAGTTTACATTCCTACCAACAGTGTACACGGGTTTCTCTTTCTCCACATCCTCACCAGCATTCATTATTGTCTTTCCTTTAGATAAAACCCATTTTAACTGGGGTGAACAATATCTCATAGTAGTTTTGATTTGCATTTCTCTGATGATCACTGATGTTGAGCACCTTTTTGTATAATTGTTTGCCACTCGAATGTCTTCCTTTATGAAATGTCTATTCAAATATTTGGTCCATTTTTAATAGGATGACTAGATGTTTTCCTATTAAGTTGTTTGAGCTCTTTATATATTTTGGATATCAGTTCCTTGCCAGATAGATAGTTTGCAAATGTTTTCTCCCCTTCTGTGTTGTCTCTTCACATCGTTGATTGTTTCATTTGCTTTGCAGAAGCTTTTTACCTTAATGAAATTCCATTTGTCTGTTTTTGCTTTGATTGCATGTGCTTGTGGGGTATTACTCAAGAATCTTTGCACAGACAAATATTTTGCAGAGTTCCCCCAATGTTTTCTTCTATTAGTTTCATAGTTTCTGGTTTTAGACTTAAGTCTTTAATCCATTTTGATTTGATTTTTGTATACAAAAGTGATAGTGTCTAGTTTCATTCTTCTGCATATGGATATCCAGTTTCCCTAGCACCATTTGTTAAAGATACTGTCCTTTTGGCCAGGCATGGTGGCTCACGCCTGTAATCCTAGAAAATTAGGAGGCCAAGGCAGGTGGATCATCTGAGGTCAGGAAGTTCAAGACCAGCCTGACCAATATGCTGAAACCCTGTCTTTACTAAAAGTACAAAAAAAAAAAATAAAATAGCCAAGAGTGGTGGCGTATGCCTATAGTCCCAGCTACTTGGAAGCCTGAGGCAGAAGAATTGCTTGAGCCCAGGAGATGGAGGTTGCAGTGAGCCAAGATCCTATCACTCACTCCAGCCTATATTCCAGACTGGGTGACACAGTCAGACTCTGTCTCAAAAAAAATAAATAAAAGATACAATCGTTTCCCCCAGTGTGTTTATGTTCTTCGCATCTTTGTTAAAAATGAGTTGGCTTCAAATGCATGGATTTATTTCTGGGTTTTTGATTCTGTACTATTGGTCTATGTGTCTGTTTTTATGCCAGTACCATGCTCTTTTGGTTATTATAGCTCTGTAGTATAATTTGAAGTTAGGTAGTGTAATTCCTCCAGTTTTCTTCTTTTTGTTCAGGATGGCTTTGGCTATTCTGGATCTTCTGTGATTCCACACAAATTGTGAGATTTTTTTTTCTATTTCTGTGAAGAATGTCATTAGTATTTTGATAAGGATAGCCTTGAATCTGTATGGACATTTTAACAATATTAATTCTTCCAATCTAGGAACATAGAATACTTTTCCTTTTTTCATGTGTTCTTTTCAATTTCTTACATCAATATTTTATAGTTTTCTAAGTAGACATCATTCACTTCTTTGGATAAGTTTATTCCTAAGCATTTTATTTTATTTGTAACTATTATAAATAGGATTACTTTCTCAATTTCTTTTTCAGATTGTTCACTGTTGGCATATAGAAATGCTACAGATTTTTGTATGTTGATTTTGTATCCTGTAACTTTACTAAATTTGTTTGTTAGTTCTAATAGGATTCTCCAAATATAAGATCATATCATCTGAAAACAAGAATAATTTGACTTATTTCTTTCCAATTTGGATGCCCTTGTTTCTCTTGACTAATTGCTCTAGCTAGGATTTCCAGTGCAATGTTGAGTAACAGTGGTAAAAGTTAGCATCCTTATTATATTCCCAATCTTAGAGAAAAGACTTTCAGTTTTTTGCTGTTCAGTATAATACTAACAGCAGGTCTGTCATATTTGGCTTCTATTGTGTTGAAGTATGTTCTTTCTATCTCCAGTTTTTGAGAGTTTTTTTAATCATGAAGGGATGTTGAATTTTATCAAATGCTTTTTCAGAATCAACTGTAATGATCATATGGTTTTCGTCCTTCATTCTGTTGATATGATGTATCACATTGATTGATTTGTGTATGTTGAACTATCCTTATACCCCTGAGGTAAACTCTGCTTGGTTATGATAAGTGATCTAATGTATTGATGAATTTGGTTTGCAAGTATTTTGTTGAGGATTTTTGCATCAATGTTCATCAGAGATATTGGTTCAGTGTTTTCTTTTTCTTTTTTTTTTTTTAATGTGTGTTTGCCTTTTTGTCTACTTTTGATATCAGGGCAATACTGGCCACATAGAATGAGTTTGAAAGTATTCCCACCTCCTCTATTTTTCAGAATAGCTGAAGAGGATTTGTACTAGTTCTTCTTTAAATGTGTGGTTGATTTCAGCAGTGAAGTCATTGGGTCTCAGGCTTTTCTTTGCTGGAGGACAATTACAGCTTTGATCTTGTTATTTGTTATTGGTCCATTCAGGTTTTTAATTTCTTTATGATTCAATCTTGTAGCTTTTACATGTCTAGGAGTTTATCCATTTCTGCTAGGTTTTCCAATTTATTGGCATATGGTTGCTTATAGTAGTTCTTTAATAATACTTTGAATTTCTTCAGTATCAATTGTAATGTGTCATCTCTGATTTTATTTATTTGTGTCTTTTTTATAGTCTGGCTAAAGGTTTGTCAATTATTTTGTTTTGTCCAAAAAACAACTTTTTATTTTCTTGATCTTTTGCATTTTTTATTTAAACTTTATTTATTTATGCTCTGATACTTATGTTTTTTTTCCTTCTACTAATTTGGGGCTTGGTTTGCTCTTACTTTTCTAGTTATTTAAGATGCATTGTTAGATTGATTATTTGAAGTTTTTCTACTCTTTTGATGTAGGCATTTATTGCTATAATTTCCCACTTAGTACTGCTTTTACTGTATCCCATAGGTTTTGGTATGTTGTGTTTCCATTTTCACTTGTTTCAATAAATTTTTTTATTTCCTTCTTAATTTTTTCATTGGTCATTTAGGAAAATATTGTGTAATTTCATGGGTTTGTATAGTTTCCAAAGTTCTTCTTGTTATTGATTTCTAGTTTTATCCCATTGTGGTCAGAAAAAAATTTGATATGATTGCTATTTTTTTTTTAATTTCTTGAAAAACTTGTTTTGTGGCCTAACATATGGTCTATTCTTGAGAATAACCCTAACATATGGTCTATTCTTGAGAACATACTGAGGAGAAGAGTGTATATTCTGTAGTGGCTGAATACAGTGTTCTCTAAATATTTACTAGGTCCATTTGGTCTATAGTGCAGATTAAGATTAAGTCTGTTGTTCTTTCATTGATTTTCTGTCTGGATTATCTACCCAATGTTGAAAGTGGGGTATTGAAGTATTTAGCTGTTATTGTGTTGGGGTTTATCTATCTCTTTCTTTAGCTCTAATAATATTTGCTTTATGTATCTGGGTGCTCCACAGTTGGTTGCATATATAATTATTATATCCTCTTGCTGATTGGGTCCCTTTATCATTATATGATAACCTTCCTGGGAACTAGGGCCTAGAATCAGGAACTTTAGGAATATACTTGGTGCTTTATTTTGCTGTAGCTGAGGTAGTACCCAGGCTGCAGGACAAAGACCTTTTTACTCTTTCTTTTCCTTTTCTCAAGTAGAAAGAGCCTCTCCCCGCAGCCACCACTACCTCAGGACTTTCATGAGTACTGCCTGGCTACCGCTGATGTTTGTTCAAGACCCATGGGCTCTTTTGTCAGCAGGCGGTGAATCCTGCCAGGACTGGGTCCTTCTCTTCAGTACAGTAAGTTCCCCTCTGGCCCAGGATGGGTCTAGAAATGTTGTCCAGGCACTACAGCCTGGATTGAACAACCTCAAAAATCTACTTTGAGCTTCATTTTACAGTGGCTGAGCTTGTACAAGACAAAGTTACATGACAAAGTCCTTTTTACCATTTCCTCTTCCTTCCTCAAGCAGAAACAGTCTCTTCACATGGCCATCACCAGGACTCTGGCAATAAGTGCCTAACTACCACTGATATTTATTTCAAGCCCAAAGTCTCTTTGGTCAGCAGACGGTGAATCCTGCCAGGACTGAGTCCTTCCCAACACTACATTAGGTTCTATTCTGCCCCAGAGTGGGTCTAGAAATATTGTCCAGGCACTAGGGCCTAGAACTGGGGACTTTAGGAATCTGCTTCGAGTTTTATTTTACTGTATCTGGGCTGCAACCCAAGTTTCAAGACAAAGTCCTTTTTACTCCTCCCTCTCCTTTCTTCAAAAGGAGTCTCTCCCCATGTTCATCATTGTTCTAGGTCCATAATGAGTATTGCCTGGCTAGTACTGATGTTTATTCAAGGACCCAGGGCTCTTTAGTCAGCAGGTGGTGAATCCTGCCAGGACTTTGTTTTTCCCTTCAGGATAACAGGTTCTTTTCTGGCCCAGGGTAGGTCTCAGAATGTTATCCAGGAGCTAGGGCCTAGAATGGAGATTTCAGAGCTCTGCTTATTGTTTTATGTTACTGTGGCTGAGCTGGTATCCCAGTTGTCAGGCAAAATCCTCTTTACTCTTCTCTTTCCTTTCCTCAAGCAAAAGGAGTCTCTTTTAGAGCTGCAAGCTGTGATTTCTGGAGTTAGGAGAGGGGTAAAACTAATACTTCTTTGCCCACTGCAGCTAGTGTCTCACTGGGCCACACACACTGCAAGTCCTGTGAGTGGCTCTGAGCTCAGCACTGCACCAGGACTTGCCCAAGAATTGCAGTCCCTGTGGCCAAGACTGCTATTCAAATTTATTTAGGACTATAGAATGCTATAGCCCGTGGTGGGTAGTGCTAGCCAGAAATAAGTTTCCAACCACTGGCATGGACAATTCCCCTCTGGCTAGGGTTGGTCTAAATGGTCCCTCCATGGATGCTTAGCAGCTGAATTCTGCCTATGTTACTTTCTTCTGTGACAGAGCAGCATTGAGTTTCAGTGCAAAATCCCACAATCACTGCACTCTCCCTCCCCCAAACACACAGATTCTCTCTCCATGCCACACAGCCACTGCTGAGGGAAAGGGGAGGGGTGGTGTAGGCAATTCAAGACTGTCTTTCCTACCCTCTTTAGTGCCTCTTTCCTTGACATGACATGAAAACCAGTTATTGTGATTGCTCCTCTCAGTTTTTGTTCTCATGAAGGTGCTTTCTTGTGGGCATAGTTGTTCAATTTGGTGTTTTTGTAGGAGGGGACAATCACTGGAGGGTTCACTTGGCCACCTTGCTCCACCTCTCCACTCAGCAATAAAATATTTTTAAATTGAGGTACGTATATTGATTTTCAGACATAATGCTGTTGCACACCTTAGTAAACTACCTTATAGTATAAACATAACTTTTACATGTACTGGGAAACCAAAAACTTTTCGTGACTTGCTATACTGAGTTATTCAGTTTATTACAATGGTCTGGAACCAAACTCACAATATCTATGAAGTATGCCTGTATATACATGAAGATGTAGAAGTAGGTACCAAGAGCAACCATTTGCCACAACAAATTTTGTGCAGAAACTTGCAGATCCGTTTTTCTCCCTTTACTTTAAACACAAAACACAATAGGGCATTAAATATTTTTAAAATATAAAAAGACAAAAGTGAGCTCAGAAACAATTTAGAAATCTCTATGAAACCAGAAATAGAAGGGAACTACGTAGTAGTGTCTGGGATTTGAAAATGCACATCTACAGGGCTCTGAGCCTCAGTATAGGCTGTCCACCCTAACTCAACTAATTATTTCTGTGGCAGATGCCATCTGTGAAGAGCGATTTTATAAGCTTCTGCAGGCAGCCAACTAAGGCTTTTTGCTCAGGGATACCAACCTTGCCTTTCTAGTAACTTTCCTCTCCCTGCCCGCCTCCACCCCAGCCCACCCAAAGTTTCTGTTCTCACCTGTAGAAGTCATGATGGAAATTGGAGCCCCAGTTCCCTGCAGTATGTGCAGCCTCTTCTCATACCCTGGGTGGTAATCACAAATGTGGGCAGTGAAGATGCATAAGCTCATGTATCTATTCTCCCTCAGGAACTCAGCCCTTTCCTGGGCAAAGCTGAAGCAGGAGCTCCAGGAGATGAAGCAGGTGATCCTGTAACACCAGGCCAGATCCAGCTGCCAAGAAGAAACCAGGTCCAGGAAGCACTTTTCCATGTGGTGGCCTTGATAGCCACTGAGAATATTCTGAGCCTAGGAAAGAAAACAAAGAGATAGGTCACTTATTGTGAACAGGGAGGGAGAGCCTGGACCAGGTGAAGCTAGGGAAGCAAGGAGCCTCCAGCACAAATTTAGATAAGGCACCAAAACCCCAGTTATCAGAATGAATGAATTTCTATAGAATATTGAAAATGTAAAAACTGAAGCAACAATTCTAAGATGAACAAATATCAACCATTTAATGCAAAGACATTGCGAGCAATTTTGTCCCAACTCCAATATACTCAGCACAGCATTGTTACTATGTCTTCTTCTTCCTCTTCCTCTTCCTCTTCTTCTTCTTTTTTTCTTTTTCTTCTTCTTCTTCCTCTTCTTCTTCATCTTCCTGTTATTCTTCTTCCTCTTTTTTTCCAACTATGTGTCTTCATTTAAAATCTTTTGGATGACTTCCAGTATTTCAACTCCTGCAAGGAAAGGGGAGTCATATGGTTTCACCATGTCCCCAACCAAATCTTATCTTGAATTGTAGCTCTCATAATCCCCACATGTCATGGAAAGGACAAGGTGGGAGGTAACTGAATCATGGGGGTGGATTTTTCCTATGCTGTTCTTGTGATGGTGAATAGGTCTCACAAGATCTGATAATTTTATACCTTCACACACTTTCTTACTGCCACCATGTAAAACATGTCTTTGCTCTTCCTTCCCCTTCTACCATGATTGTGAAGCCTCCTCAGCCATGTGGAACTGTCAGACTATTAAACCTCTTTTTCTTTATAAATTACCCAGTCTTGGGTAAGTGTTCATAGCAGTATGAAAATGGATTAATATGGTAAATTGGTACTGGTAGAGAGGGGTATTGCTATTAAGATACCCAAAAATATGGAAGCAACTTTGGAACTGAGTGATAAGCAGAGGTTAAAACAGTTTGGAGGGCTCAGAGGAAGACAGGAATATGTGGGAAAGTTTGGAACTTCCTAGAGACTTAGAGGGCTCAGAAGACAGGAAGATGTGGGAAAATTTGGAACTTCCTAGAGACTTGCTGAATGGCTTTGACCAAAATGCTGACAGTGATGTGAACAATAAAGTGCAGGCTGAGGTGGTTGCAGAAGGAGATAAGGAACTTGTTGGGAACTGAAGCAAAGGTGACACTTGCTATGCTTTAGCAGAGACTGGAGACATTTTGCTCCTGCCCTAAAGATCTGTGGAACTTTGAACTTGAAACAGATGATTTAGGGTATCTGGTGGAAGAAATTTCTAAGAAGCAAAGCATTCAAGAGGAAGCAGAGCATAAAAGTTTGGAAAATTTGCAGAGAAATAGAAGGGGAAACCCCATTTTCTGGGGAGAAATTCAAGCCTCTGCAGAAATTGGCATAAGTAACAAGGAGCTGAATGTTAATCACCAAAACAATGGCGAAAATGTCTCCAGGGCATGTCAGAGACCTTCATGGCAGCCCTTCCCATCACAGGCCTGGAGGCCTAGGAGGAAAAAATGGTTTCATGGGCCAAGTCCACAGCGCCCCTGCTGTGTGCCGCCTAAGGAATTGGTGCTCTATGTCCCAGCTACTCCAGCTGTGGCTAAAAGGGGCCAAAGTACAGCTC
Organism: Cacajao melanocephalus; assembly: GCA_963573385.1. Lineage (NCBI taxonomy): Eukaryota > Metazoa > Chordata > Mammalia > Primates > Pitheciidae > Cacajao > Cacajao melanocephalus. Next base: position 5,666 of record CAUYLG010031080.1, on the reverse strand, counting down.
AGGCTGTGGCTTCAGAGGGTGCAAGCCCCAAGCCTTGGAAGCATCTATGTGGTGTTGAGCCTGAGGGTGCAAACAAGTCAAGAATTCAGGTTTGGGAACCTCTGTCTAGATTTCAGAGCATGTATGGAAATGCCTGGATGTCAAAGCAGAAGTTTGCTGCAGGGGCAGGGGGCCTAATGGAGAACCCCCGCTAGGGCTGTGTGGAAGGGAAATGTGGGGATGAAGACCCCACACAGAGTCCCACTGGGGCACTGCCTACTGGAGCTGTAAGAGGATGGCCACTGTCCTCCACATGGCAGAATGGTAGATCCAATGACAACTTGTACTGTGCACCTGGAAAAGCTGCAGTCACTCAACACCAGCCCATGAAAGCAGACACTCAACACTAGAACCTGAAAAAGCTGCAGACACTCATCACCAGCCTATGAAAACAGCCAGAATGGGGGCTATATCTTGCAAACACCAAACAACCCATTCAAAGTGTCAAAGACATGGGGAAAGCAGACACTATGAAATGTGGGCCAAGAGAAGCTCAACGGATCTGAATTCACTCTCATGAAGATGAAAATAAGAAAGCAATATGAGAAAGACCTAAAAACAAGTATATTTAAGGCGTGAAAGAACTAGTGGTGAAAATGATCCTACTTTTTGAAATCTAAATAAAGCAGAGGAATATGTGAAAGAATCACAAATATGGAAAAGAATCTATCAGAATCCTAGAAATAAAAAATATTTTCATTAATATTTAAAACTTGGTCAGGTGCAGTGGCTCATCCCTCTAATCCCAGTACTTTGGGAGGCCAAGGTGTGTAAATCACTTCAGCTCAGGAGTTCAAGACCAGCCTAGCCAACATGGCAAAACCCTGTCTCTACAAAAACTACAAAAATTAAGCATGGTGGTGTGTATCTGTGGTCCCAGCTACTTGGGAGGCTGAGGTAGGAGGATTACTGGAGCCCAGGAAGTCAAAGCTGCAGTGAGCCATACTTACATCACTGCATTCCAGCCTGGGTGACACAGCGAGACCCTGTTCTCAAAATAAATGAAAACTCAACCAAGAAAAATGTGCAAACAACTACAAATAATTGAATAAAAAATTAATAATACTTACAAATATACTACAAAATCTACAAGGACAGAGCACAGTGAGAGTAATAAAATATGAAAGATGTTAAAAGAAATAAATAGATTGAGAAGATTTAAAATACATATAACATAAACAAGTATCTTATATTACAATGTATATAATAGAAGGATGGTATTATATCAAATGAACATTAGCTATTTACTAATGTTAATTCAGCTGAGCAGCGAGCATCCTAAATGACAAAACAGCACTCCACAGACTCATCCTATGGTCTTCAGTCTAAAGACACACATGTCTCTTTCCAAACCATACCTATAGACTCAACAAACAAGAGTATTGATTCTGAACAGTTCTCTAAGATTATACTATTTCTATTTAATTATGAAGTTCTAGAGTTGCCTACCGATTTTATGACAGTTAGTATCTGCCATCTCTCAAGCTTTAACTGGTCGTTCTATTACAATGGTTACTCTGTAGACCTCAGTACACTTCTGTCTCTATCAGAACACAATGGTTATTTTTGTGTTTCTCCTCTGCACTCCAAATCACTGAGATCTCCAATACACTACCTCAACAGGGATATACTGGCCACAGGGCAGGGCTGTCCACCTTACCTCAAAGAATTATTTCTGAGGTAGATGCCATTTATGAACAGCAATTTTTTTCATGTTACTCTGTGCTGTGGTTTGGATTTTGTTTGTCTCCACAAAAACTCATGTTGAAATTTGATTAGCAGTGCAGCAGCATTGGGAAGTGGAGCCTAATAGAAGGCCTTTGTATCATGGAGGCAAATGCCTCATGAATTGATTCATGCCATCTCATGGGGGTGAGTTTTTACTCTCACAGGACTGGCTTCATTACTGCAAGAACAGGTGTTATGAAGTAAGCCCAGCCTTTGGTGATTGTATCTTTGTATATGTCCTCTCAGTGTTCCACTTCTCTGCTGTGTTTTGACACAGCACATGGCCCTCCACAGAAGCTAAGCAGATTCAAGTATCATGCTCTTATACCTTCCAGCCATCAGAATCATGAGCCAGATCGGTCTATTTTCTTTGTAAAGTACCTGGCCTCGGGTATTTAGCTATAGCAATGATAAATGAACTAAGACCCTAAAACACAATCTCATGATTATTCCTTGATGAGACATGGGCTAACATAAGATCCAAATAATTGTTACTCTTATTGGTTAGTGGTAACTGAATCTATGACCCTGGAGTTCTGACATAAAAGATATAAGTTTATCCTCATAGGAGCCTTCAGTCTTTCTCTCGAAATATTCCCTTCCTTTGCTGTCTTTCTCACTGTAAACTTCTGGTTGTCCTCTTATCTCTTAGACTATTATATATTGGGCTCCTTTAGTCATTGACTATTGTGGGCTGAATAGTGTCTCCCAAAAATCATCTCCACACACAACCTGTGAATGTGATCTTATTTGTATGAGTTGCACATTCCTAATCCAAAAATTTGAAATCCAAAATGCCCCAAAATCTGACATGTTTTCAGCACCAAAATTATGCCACAGAGGATGATAAAGATGTTGTTAACTCAGCAGGAAAAGTATTTATAGCTGACATGGTACAAATCTGTGATGGGCTTTTTTAAGCACTAGAGCAGCATGCATGTATAAGAAAACAAGAAACCATGTCAGCTCATGAAATGAAAGAGCACCTTCTCAGACAAAAACTATTGTTAATGAGGCAGATGACTCTGGAGGACCCGTTTTTAAAATCCATCCAGCAGATTGACTCCTCATCCCTAGGGGACCCAATTTCTGGTCCCTTAACTGCTTCTGACATTTCTTCTCACCTAAAATATAAAATATGGTCTACATAAGCTTAATCAAAACACAGCATCATCTATAGAGACTGAAATTGCCATTTTTTGCCATTACCATGGTTTAACAGCTGATACAGATATTGTGGTGATACTGCTGTGCTGCTCAGTTGCCCTGACCACATTATTTGTTCACTGTACTATTGATTAATCAAATCTTTTACTGTTAAGTACTATGTGTGAATAATTGTTAGAAAATGACTGCTTATCAGTAGCATATAAACTCAGAGTCAGAAATGATGGTGATGCCAAACAAACACTGATTGCCCGCATGGGTGGTTCGATGTACACAGACTTCGTTTCATGCACAAAATTATTTTAAATATTGTATTAAATGAGTTTCAGGCTATGTGCATAAGGAGTATATGAAATGTAAATGAATTTCATGTTTAGGATTGGGTTCCATCCCCAAGATATCTCATTATGTATATGCAAATATTCCAAAATGTAAAGAAATCCAAAACCCCCAAATACTTCTGTTCCCAAGTGTTTCACATAAGGGATACTCAAGAAGAGAACAGAGGGAGGGGAGGGGAGGGGAGGGGAGGGGAGGGGAGAGGAGGGGAGGAGAGGGGAGGAGGGGCGGGGGGAGATTTCCTTCTCTCTGCTTTCCTTAGCAGCTTGTACCTGCCTCTGCCACAGACAATGTATTATAAGAAATTGTTGATCTCTCAATGTACAAACATTTCCTTTTCAAGAGTAGTGACTTATCTTAGTTTTCTTTTTAAATGAATTATAGTTCCTAGAACAGAGGAAGAATTCAGTAAATGTTTGCAGAAAGAATCTGGCATCTTTAATTCTATCCTCAGGCAGTCCTAAGCCAGGCCTTTAAAGCTGAGCTACCAACCTTCCTCTTTCATCTTAGTCCCTCAGGAGTACACCTTCTGCTGTTGCACCTGACAAATCCAAAGTCTGGTTTCTCTGGCAATCAAATTTACCTTCAGTCTTCAGCTTCTATTGCCTGGTAAGCTCTTCCCACCTTAACCCTTGCTTGTCCCTTTCCCACCACTGTGACTATATTCTGCCTTGCATTTTCTGATAGTGACCCCCAGTGCCCCTGCATTCCATTAGCTGGCTCTGATGGGCCATTTCTCTGCCTCTCTACCTGGTCTGAATCATCAGCCAGCTTGTAATCAATCAGCACCCCCAACCGTCTCACCAATATAACTCCAGAGCAGGCCAAATAGAAAATTCAGCAAACTGTTTAAGGGTTGAAAACCTGTGACTTAGGATTTGATGACCTTAAATCTCTTAAGTGTTGATTCCTTAAATTGCGTTACCACTAATGGGAAAGGGAAAAAAAATCAATTAACTCTGTATTTTAAAAACTGCTTGTGTGAGACCAGGCGCAGTGGCTCATGCCTGTAATCCCAGCACTTTCAGAGGCCAAAGTAGGAGGACTACTTGAAGCCAGGAGTTCAAGACCAGCCTGGGTAATATAGGGAGACCCCCATCTCTACAAGGTATTTTTTAAAATGATCCTGGTAGGCCAGCCTGGGTAATATAGGGAGACCCCCATCTCTACAAGGTACTTTTTAAAATGATCCCAGTGTGGTGGTGTTCACCTGTAGTCCAAGCTGCCCAGGAAGCTGAGGTGGGAGAAACTCTTGAACCCGGGAGGATGAGGCTGCAGTGAGCTATGGTTGGCGCTACTGCATTCAAGCCTGGACAACAAAGTGAGACTCTAGATACTCCATCTCTCAAAATAAAATTTAAAGTAAAAGAGCATGGGCATAACAAATACCATATATCATAGACCTGTGTATCAATGTGCTTACAAAAACCTTTAGTCTTTTCCTTGGCCCAGGACTCCAAACTTCATTGACCAAACAGGTTCCTATTACCAAAGAGAAGTTTAAATTTTAAATTTTCTTTCCCCCCTTTTTTTTTTTGAGACAGAGTCTCACTCTATTCCCCAGGCTGGCTGGAATGCAGTGGTGTGATCACGGCTCACTGCAACCTCCACCTCCTAAGTTCAAGCAATTCTCAGCCTCAGCCCCCCAAGTGGCTGGGATTACAGGCACCTGCCACCCTACTCGGCTAATTTTTATATATATATTTTTTAATTTTTTTATTGCACTTTAGGTTCTGGGGTACAAGTGTGGAACCTGTAGGATTATTGCATAGGTACATACATGGCAAAGTGGTTTGCTGCCTCCATCCCTATAACCTGTATCTGGCATTTCTCCCCATGTTATCCCTCCCCAACTCCCTACCCCCCACTGTCCCTCCCCTAGTCCCCCCGACAGACCCCAGTGTGTGATGCTCCCCTCCCTGTGTCCACGTGTTCTCATTGTTCAACACCTGCCTATGTGTGAGAACATGAGGTGTTTGATTTTCTGTTCTTGTGTCAGTTTGCTGAGAATTATGATTTCCAAATTCATCCACGTCCCTACAAACGACATGAACTCATCATTTTTTATGGCTGCATAGTATTCCATGGTGTATATGTGCCACATTTTCCCTGTCCAGTCTATCATCAGTGGGCATTTGGGTTGGACCCAGGTCTTTGCTATTGTAAACAGTGCCACAATGAACATCCATGTGCCTGTGTCTTTATAATAGAATGATTTATAATCTTTTGGATACATACCCAGTAATGGGATAGCTGGGTCAAATGGAATTTCTATTTCTAGGTCCTTGAGGAATTGCCACACTGTCTTCCACAATGGTTGAACTAATTTACACTCCCACCAACAGTGTAAAAGTGTTCCTATTTCTCCACATCCTCTCCAGCATCTGTTGTCT